>VZTZ01014603.1:108686-127088 GCA_013400955.1 Drymodes brunneopygia
GTGGCACTGCTTTCCAGTATCTCATTCCTCAATCTGTCTGTACATCCAGGGCTGCCCCATCCCAGGTGCAGAATCTTGTTCACCTTCATACAGTTGGTGATTGTCTAGCCCTTCAGTTTGTCTAGTTTTTTCTGCAGGACTTCTTTGCCTTTGAGGCAGTCAACAATCCCTCCTAGTTTTGTACTGCTACAAACTTGACTAGTATCCCTTCCAGTCTTGAATCTAAATCATTAATGAAGGTGTTGAAGAACACAGAGCCTAAGCAGGAGCCCTGTGGAACCCCACTAGTGACAGGTCCCCACTCTGATGTCACCCCATTCACTGTAACCCCTTGTGCTGACCTATGAGCCACTTGCTCACCCACTGCTTGATNAACAATCCCTCCTAGTTTTGTACTGCTACAAACTTGACTAGTATCCCTTCCAGTCTTGAATCTAAATCATTAATGAAGGTGTTGAAGAACACAGAGCCTAAGCAGGAGCCCTGTGGAACCCCACTAGTGACAGGTCCCCACTCTGATGTCACCCCATTCACTGTAACCCCTTGTGCTGACCTATGAGCCACTTGCTCACCCAATGCTTGATGTGTTTATTCAGCTGTGTGCTGGACAGAAGGATTCTGTGAAAGGCACTATCAAAAACTTTACTGAAATCCAAAAAGATTACATCACCTGGCTTCCCTGAATCAACTAGGTGTGCTACCTTGTTTTAAAAGGGAATCAGGTTTGTTAAGCAGGACTTCACTCTCATGAATCTGTTTTGGCTGTGACCAATGACTGCATTATCCTTTAGGTGTTTTTCAATACCTCCCAGAATAATCTTGTCCACAGCTTTATGAGGAACTGAAGTGAGAATGTAACAGGCCTGTAGTTACAGGGTGGTCCTTCTTTCCCTTCTTGAAAATTGGGACAATGTTTGCCAGCTTCCAATCAGCTGGGACTTCTCTGGATTCCAAAGACTGCTTAAAAATCTTTGAGAGAGGTTTTACAATGACATCAGCAGCTCTTTGATGATTTCTGGATGAATCCCATAATGCCCTATAGATTTATAGGGATCCAGCTGGAGCAGCAGATCCTGCACAGTTTCAGGAATTCATCATTCTTGCAGTCATGATTCTCCAGCTAATGGCACTTAGACCCCCTTGAAGAGTTGTTGAAGTCTGTGTTGAAGAGGCAAAAAATGCATAAACACCTCTGCTTTGTCCCTGTCCTTGTTTGTGATATGACTATCTTCATTCTGTAATAAACTTTTATTTTTGAACTACCTATTGCCATTAATATATTTTAAAAAACTCTTTTTACTGTCCCCCTCAGTTGTGGCCAGTTTCAACTCCACTTGAGCTTTTGCTGCGCAAATTTTCTCCTCACAGTGATGAGTAGCATCTCTGTATTCCTCCCACATCACCTGACCTTGTTTCCACTGGGCATACACTTTCCACTTTTGCTTTATTTCCAAGAGAAGATCCCAGTTCAGCCAAGCTGGCTGCCTAGCTTGCTTAACTTCCAACATTTAGGATTTTCTGCTCCTTTGCCCTTAGGAGATGGTGCTTAAAATGTGACCAGCACTGATGGACCCCAGCACCTGTGGTAACATTTTCCCAGTGTACCTTACTCACTAGTTCCCTGAGCAGCCTGAAGTCTGCTCACCTCATGTCCAGAGTTGAGGTTTTGCTGGCGCTTTTCCTTCTGTCAACAGAGATTTTTGAACTGGATCCCTTCATGGTCACTGTGGCGAAGACCGCCACCAATCTCCACTTTGCTCACAAGACCCTTTCTCTTGGCAAGCAGTATATCAAGAAGGACATCTTTCCAAGTCTGCTCTCTAAGGACTCTGTTCCATAGAGTTTTCAGCCAAGTTTCGTAGGAACTTTCTGGCCCAAGTTGTACCAGCTCTGTGATGCTTCAAGTTTATTTCTCTTGAGTTGAAGCCCCCATAAGGACAAGGGACTTGGAAGCATCCCTTAGGTCCTCAAAGAGTAAATCATCAGCATCATTGTCCTGGGTGGATGGTCAATAGCAGACTCCCATGATGACATCTGCATTGTTTGCCCCTTGTTTCTTACCCAGAGGCTTCAACTGTGCCATTGCCAACTGTGAGCTCCATACATTCTAATCCTTCTATATACTAACACCCCCTTACCCTTCTACCTCTCCTGCCTGCCTACCCCTCCTGAAGAGCTTGTAATCATCCATCAGAGCACTCCAGTCACAGGAAGTATCCCACCAGATTTCATTTATGCCAATGAAGTCCAATCTCTGGGACCAGGCCAAAGCTTTGAGTTTTGAGCTCCTCTTATTTGTTCCTGTTTCTCTGTGCATTAGTGTAGAAGCATTTCGAGTGTGGTATGTTGTAGCCAATGCCTGGTGAAGCATATTAAGGGATCTCATTAGTGCTCATTCCCTCAAGTTTTGGCACACCATCCTATTGTTCATCACTGGTTTTGACACTTCCGCTCTTATAACCTAGTTTAAAGCTCTGTCAATAAGCCCCACTAGCAGCTCCTGTGCTACAACTATTCTTCCCATCTGAGATATGTGTGTCCCATTTGGGACCAGGTGTTGAATAGATCATCCCATGGTCAACAAACCCAATTTTTTCCCCTGACACCAACCTTGGAGCCATGCATTGACTTCTTGTATCTGCCTAGTCCTAGCAATATTAATCGTTGTTACTGGAAAAATTGATGAAATCACTACTTGTGCTCCTGATCCTTCTACCAATCATCCCAGGGTCCTGAAGTCTCTTTCTTTGCCCTCAGACTTCTCTTCATAATTTTGTCACTTCCAGTTTGAACAATCAATAGCAGATAGTAATCAGAGGGCCTTATTAGACTGGAGAGTTCTCCAGTGAAGTCCCTTATCTGAGCCTCTGGGAGACAGCAGATTTCCCTATGAGTTGAGGGCCTGCATGTTGGGCTCTCTGTTCTGCTTGGAAGGGAATGTCTTATTACAATTACCTTTCCTTTCCTCTTAACAGAGGAGATTGTGATGTGGGGTACAGTTATTTTAGGAAGCTCCATTATTCCAGATGGACCTTCGCCCACCTCATCAGTGTCTGGTCTTCTAGTTCCAGAGCCTCATACCTGTTGTGGAAGGTACGAGTCGTCTTTGTTAAATTCTGGGAAGGAGGAGGAACCTTCCTCCTGGTNCCTGCTATATCCAGCCATGCCCTCACTGCCCTCACTGCCCTCACTTCACTCCCCGCCCTGCCATGGCCTCAGTGTTGTGCCATGCCCTCACTGCTGTGCCATGTCCAGCCATGCCNCATGACCTGCTTTCAGCTTTCATCTTTAACACACCCTTGGCTAACAGTCCTTTGACTAATTCCTCTGCAGGGCTCTGAGTTCGCCTGCTTCTCCACTAAAATGGAGGTTCAAGACTCCTGAGAGTCTGAAGGCTGTAGCGTCTCTTAAAATAACTGGTCAGTCTCTTGCTCCTTCACTTGAGTACTATGTAGCCTGTTCACTTCTTCCTGTAGCTCCTCAACGTGGTGACACAGTTCCTCAGCCTCAGCAGACTTTCTGTCCCAGCCCCATGGAGAGGTATCAGGGACTCCTGGCAGCCTGTGACCTGGAGGGCTGCATCTACCATCAATCAGCAGGTCTGTCTGTCTGGAGGCCTCTGAAATGCCTGGTTCAGTGGCTCTCACAGCTACCTGGGACTGAGCTTCAGGGCATGTCAATAGCATAGCTGAGGACGCTTAATCTAGCACGCCCAAAAGACTGGGGTTGGAAGGATCTCTTTGCTCTTCCTTACNGGATGGGTTCCTGAACTTGGGAACCCCTCTGTAGAGCTCTTTGGTCTTTCCTTCAGTCACCACTGCTTCAAAATGAAGATGTAATTGTAGAAGTTTCAGGGCAGACTTGCAGCTGGATACACATGAATTTTCCCTATGTACAAAGAGGACAAAGAAGACAAGGCAAAGTCCCCACCTTCATCTGAAGCTAATTATATGGATAATATGGATGGAAAACAGTTTTAGGCAACTTGTCTAGAAAAGGTCCTCAAAAGATCTGTTTCTGGGCCGCTTTTCTCCAACACTTTTTCCAAGAATGTGGCAAGCCCTTTTCCAGTGTTGTCAGGGACAAAGAGCCTAAAGCATCAGATTCCAAATGCCATCTCGGTGCAAAGTCCCTGCTCAAAACCCAATCCAAATCTACTCACCTATTCCATTCAACTCAAGGTCATATCTCCTTCATGTCAATCAATCAATCTTATTACTTTTTTCCGTAATTGATATTGCTAAACTGATAGATTAAAAGGCATCAGGTCAGACTGAGTACACAGAGTAAGCTTCAGAATTCCTGTCATCTCATCTTCTAAAGTATAATAGCTTTAGTGAAATTGTTACTCTAATTCTGTCAAATTTGGATAACTTTTCAAAGCAGTGATGTTATTTAATCTAAATGAAATAATTTCCTTTCTTAATATTTCCATCATAAAATTTAATGTCAAGCCTTCAGGAGTTTAGCAGCACCTCCTCATCAAACATGCAAAACATGAATGGTTGGCAATTGGTGAAATATATGAAAATCAAAAGATGATTGATAAGAACATCAAAAAGATGTTCTTATGCTAAGAGCCTACTTAGACTAAAGATACAGTGTGCTGCTTTTCAGGTGGAAATCATACTGGTGTGGAACATCAGACTCAAAGCTAAGAGCCTGTAGTAGCTTTGTGGTGTGGTGTGACATCTTAAGTCTCATTAACATCAATTGTGTGTATGGTTCAAAGAGATAATATATACCAGAATACTTAAATTAATATAATGAAATACAAACTTCACTGCAGGTAGGTGAAAATATTAAGGAACTTATTCGGCAACCGCTTTCTCAACTAATTAACTACCCAGTCACAGTGCATTTACCTACGTGAAAGAGAGTTGACTGAGTCAGGGTGTAATTTTTGCAGGTCAAATCTGTTCTTTGCATTAAAGGAAAATAGATAACCTTGAAATTATGGGTTCAGAAATACTCTTCTTAGCTATTTTTAGCAACACAGTTAAATCTTAACATTTGGCTTTCATTTCATTCTCAGTTACGATGAATAATAAGTAAGGAGAATATCAGTAACATGTTGCATTTACTTCATGCCATTCATTTGATGATTTTGAAGAGCTTCATGGTCATGAATAAAAGAAGCATTAAAACAACAGTCTGGAAGTAAGTAATTTTGTGTTAAAAAGAAGAAAATTAAGTATGAGGAATGACAGGAATCACCCAAGTTGAATCAGTGCCTGACTGGTAAACAGAACCTTGACACTTGGATTCTTGCTTTTCTTCTAACCACTAAGCACATTTTTCTGAAATTGATCACTTGGAGTGCTTTGCTTGAGAAAAGTCAAACTAAAAAAAAACCCCAAGCAACAACAACAGCAACAAAACAGCTACAGAAAGAAAATAATGGATCTTGAA
Organism: Drymodes brunneopygia; assembly: GCA_013400955.1. Classification (NCBI taxonomy): domain Eukaryota; kingdom Metazoa; phylum Chordata; class Aves; order Passeriformes; family Petroicidae; genus Drymodes; species Drymodes brunneopygia. The sequence continues at coordinate 114,099 of VZTZ01014603.1, forward strand.
TCAGAGAACATTCAGATTGTGAGAACTTGAGGAGACTGCCTTCTGAACATCGTTCTAGATACCTTTCCCAGGCACCACAGAGAAAACCAGATGCAGTCAAGAAAATACTGCAAGACTTCCCCCTGTGGTTTTCTACCTTTCTGTTCCAAAGCTATTTTAAAAGCAAGTTTCATGTAAAAGTCAGAGATGGGTGTCTGTCGCCCTGGTTTTGCAGGGCCACATGGGTTGTAACATTGTAACTGTAGTTTCCCATGCTTGTTCTGTAAACATAGTCCTTGTTTTCCTTAACCAGCCGGGATTGTTTTGCACTTGTAAAATTGTTTTTCATTCCTTTCCCTGGGGTGGAGAAAGATGATTGACCATGTCTTTGTCCTGTAAACCTTCAGGGGTGTTGACCCCTTTCACTAATCTTTGACTGTCCTTAGAAACCTATAAAAATAGGTAAATAAAGAAGGGCAGGGCTTTTGGTCAGTCTTGCCTGGTGAAACCACTGCTGCTCTGTGACCCGCGTGTTTCTTCTGTTGCTAACTAACCAACAGGTGTCTGTAAGGGAAGGGGTGGAAGGGAAGCTACATATTCATCCACCCCCCATGCTCCTTGAAGGTTCCACCAGCTCCACACCTCACTCAAGATGAATGAAAAATAATCCACTAGGTCTTTTTTTTAAAAAACCCTCAAATTTACCTCAAAACTGAACTTTAAACACTGACTGCTAAAGACTTGGCCCAGTGCAGCACATATTGCAATCGATACAATCCTTCCTCTTAGCTGCTAAGCTAAGATTATGGTAATTTTGTTAATCAAGAAAAAAATGAAACATTTCCCAAAGATATTTCCTAACATTCTTAATAAAAAAAAATGAAAAAGAGAAGAAGAAGTTGTGGTAATGATAAAACAAAATGACAATGTATATCTAGTGTAGAAATATGCCATTGATGTTAAATTATTTATGTCTATGACTTGAGCTTGAGATACAGTGATTTTCTCAGAACAATAAGAAGCAATGAAACAAGTTCAATAATCCACAATAAAATGATCAGCTTCAAATCTGGTTAGTCTCTGTTGGCCTAAAATGTACACATGCACATCCAGGTACAGCTACATTATTTCCTCATATGGCTAATTTTATTATATTCACACTTAGGTTTTTTGATGGATAGTTTCAGGCTGGTCATATTTTGTGATTACAAGGAGACCTAATCTGAAAGATGAAGATGTTTCTCTTAGCAAGCACTGATCCTGTCCTCCTGGGAGTGAGATCTCAGTTTTTGTGCCTGGAGTATTCTGTCTGAATATGGGCCTGAAGAGGCTCAAAGGACTCAAGTAAGGTCAAGCAAAACTGAAGAGAACAGCAGAGGGTCATGAAGAAAAAAGAGAAAAACACAAAAGCAAAAGAAACATGGAAAATTTCCCCTCTTTTGGTTGCAAAGCAGCAAATACAGGAAAAGTGATAACTTACATGGACTTATGCTAAACATGCTCCAGTAAACAAAAGGATGCATGATCAGAGGTGCTGTCAGCAAAATAAAAATTTTCTGTCCTCTTGATCATTGATATTTTCATCTGAGGGAGAAAGCATTCATTTTCCTCTACAGACATCTTAACTTGTTTTTGTAATTTTGTTCAAAGATTCTTTGATTAAAGTGTTCTTTAACATCCAGGTGAGAAAGGGGAACTTTATGGTGGCCTGCCTGAAAGCAATTATGGTTAGTACAACCACTGCTGGGACCTGGGACAGGAACAGCAGTAGCCTCTGACTCCTCAGACCTTGTTTTTCTTCTACCACTGCTTAAGTCATGTTGGGACCTGATGGAAAACATGACTACCCTGGACTTTAATGAGTGTCTGAACTCCTTTCCCTCTTTTATAATTCTTTGAGTCCCTCCATGGAGTGACATCTCCATCACTTTTATATCCAGGTACTTGCTGGGCACACAGCCAGTTTGACACCATCTCAGAAGCTTTACCACAAAGCCCTCAGACTCTTAGGATCTGCATTTGTCCTGTTTCCAGGCTGCACACTATACACAGGCATAGGTAATGCATGCCAATGAAGTTCTACATTGTTTGTGAAATGTACAGGCTCAGGACAATATAACTTCTGGTCTTGTTCAATGGAAAACATTACACTGAACTTGGCCTTCTGACTGAATGCAATGCTGCTCTAATAACATGTCTTTCTCATTTGTATTGCTCAAGGAAATCCTGTTCTCTGTGACATTAGGTTTTATCTGTGCCATCAATCTCTACCAGAAAGACTATACAGAAGCTCTGCTTAGGATGCAAATTCTTTTTTTATTATTATTAATGCTGAACATAGCCACTTCATCTTTGAAGTTCATTATTTTCAGAATTCATCTGTTCATTTTTCTGGAACTTGAGAAAAATGTAGTTTTTATGTCTTATTTAACGAACTGTGGTTCACACCATAATGGAACACCAAATGACTGTCAGATCACAGATAATATGCCATCTGTGATGTTTTACTAAGTTGTTGGGCCAAATATTCTGATATAAGTCAGCACAGCTTAATTTATATGAGCAGAGCCTTTCAATCAAACCTAAAATAAAAAATCCATCCACTCAAATTATCTATTCCTTCTTCTAATTGCAGGGCCAAAGTGCAGATTTCAGAGGTTGTATTACAACCTCTGGGAGTATGAAAGCACTACAGCAGGAAAGCAAGCAAACAAACAAATCAAACCAAACTTTCTAAAAGAAGTTCATATATACCTTAAATATTTTTGTTGCTATATTTTTTTTTGTGTTTTGTCTGCTTCTAAACATTAAAACCATTCATTCTGTAGCAGAATTTTTATCTTCAGTCCTCAAAATTTAATACATTAACTGAGTCTTTCCATTTTTCAGTGTGCTGAAGATTCTCAGGGACAGGCAGGGAGATTGCTGTGGGCAGCAGATTGTTGGCCAGTGCACAGACCTCACATCCCCTCCAACGATGGAGATACAACGTGGCCAGATTCTCACCAGACACACGATGACAGAAACAAAATTTTGGTAAATGTTAGAGACACTTCCGGTCATTGGACATGAGAGAACATGGCTTTGCAGTGCCAGTATGGGATGTTATTTGACCTGTCTCTGCTATGACATTTTCCACCGTGCCTTGAAATCATGTGGAGTCACAACCATTGCCATTGTCAGGCACTGACAAGGGTAAGAATAATGTGAATGCTGTGACTGGACTGCCTGTGACTTGGTGAGGCAAGAACCTCATAGCAACTCAGGACATGGGCAGGGGTCCAGAGAGCAGCACAGGTATGTTCAAAACTTCTCCAAATTCTACACTTTATAGCAAACTGAAAAATATTTAAAAAACCCAGTAATTCGGGGGGGTGGTGGGGGGTGGTGGGTGGAAGCTAATCTAGTATCTTTTGGAAAGAACCAGCAATAATTGCAATAGCTACAGGTACACCCACAGTATGTTTAACACTTGTCAGCAGTAGAAGTTCTGGACTGAGAAAGTGAGAACTGAAGCTCTGCCATTTTTATCCTCTGGAAACAGAAAATAACTTTCACCTTGCAGTGCATCAGCACAAACAGGTCTGCTCACATCCAAGCACTCAGAAACATACTCCCAGCACTCAATCACTGTTAGGAAAACAGGCAGCTTTGGGAAAGAAAGGATGGGAAAATTTTTCCACAATGTTTGGGAATGCTTAACATGCAGAAAATCCCTGCTGGCTTCCTGCTGCTCTGCCTGAGAGCCAGAGCACAGAACTGCAGATTCTGCTGATAACACCCTAATGTGTTAATTTTGCTGCTGCTTTCAGTGTTTTTCATCATCCTTGGCCAAACCAAGAGAAAGACAGGAGGGACCTTTTACTGTTCCTTTTGAAGCCTGCAACATGTTTTTCTTCCATGGCAAAGTGTCAGAACCTGTGCTTGACCAAATAATTTTGAGTTTCTGCAGCAGACTACATTTCTCTAAAAGTTCTTATGTGAGCCACAGGTCCCAGCCATAATCCCTTAAGAGTTGGCCTTGGAGCGATCACCCATGCAGATGATGCTCCTTCGCTTAATGTCACCCAGCACAGTGAACCCTGGATGTCCTATTGATGGCAACGTCCTCCCATTATCTGTGGGGCTGTGCTTTCTCCTAAAGTCATATTTTGGCCTTTCTTGGTTTTCAGTTTCACACTTGTACTCACGCTGGAGCACCAGGACTATCTGTACTAGAACCTTGTCAGGTCAGGGCAGAAGAGATCATCAGGGTGGATTGGTTATATTCCTTGCTGACACCTTGGTTCTGGTCCTGCAGCAAAATGTTTCCTTGTGGGAAGAGTAATAAATTATGTCCTTGATGACAATTCCCTGCTCTGACTCTGGTGCCACAGGCTGTCTGAGGGATGTGACCCTTGAGCTGAATGCTGTAAGGAAGCAAAAGATTCTCAGACTGTGTGCATCCAGAATGAGTTTTATCCTCATACAGAAAGGACACTGGTTATGTTAAATGGAAAAACAAACTTCAGCCTTGAACACCATCCTCACCCTGGCTGTAAGCACAAACTGGTTCACATCTATATGCAAGGTGTGTGCATGCTCCTGTGGTCCTTCCCTATTTGTGGTAGGAGGGATCAAGGAAAAAGCTGTAAAGAAGAAATCCTTTACAACATCCACTACCAATTTTCAAAGCAACAATTTAGACCTGATTCCTGTCTCACTGCCATAGGCAAGTAAGATGGGAGCACTGGGCAATGGTGGCACTCCATTTTTAAGCTCAAAAGCATTAAGAGGAGTATGGCACTGAAATTAAAAATAATATATTATTTCTGCCCCCAGGAGATGCATACTTTCCTACCAGAGAGATCAAATTTAAACAGGCACAAATAAACATTTACATAACAACAAGTGTGCTGCTTCTTACGAGATTGTAAGAAACAGCATACTGTAAAATGGATCTGTAGGCCAGAGTTGAAGTGGCATTGATTTTTCTGATGATAACAATACTCAAGCAAATAAACCACAGGGCTTTGAGAGCACATCCAAGATATGCATTACTGCTTAAGGCACTTAGATGAGATGGGAAATGAGCCCATTGGAGCTATTCCATATCATGAACAAGATGCAAAGTAGTAGGGTTTGCAAGATGCTTGTGTGTACAGAGCTAGCAAACACCATCAGGAAGCAGGAGGCTCTATTATGTGTTTTCACAATACATGTCATACATATTCCTCTGTATTATGGTGTGATAAACTGTTTGTTTGTATCCACAGACTCGCATACTGTAAAACAATCAGCAAAGGACTGCATTGCAAAGCAGGTGGTCACTGCTGATTCTCTAAGCTTTCAGTGACCTCTGTTTTGGCCACATTGTTGCTGTTTGTCCTTCTAAAAAACATGTGGCAATATTGCAAGTACCAGAGCAGGAAGAAAGAAACATTGCTAAAGCAGAAGTTTAACTGCGCCAATCCTTCCTCAAAGCAGAGCAGGTGTTAGACATCTGCAGATTGGATATTGAAGCACAGCACCTTCCTCCTTCCTCCCTTAACATGATGCAACTCACAGTGTTATCTAGTGGCCTTGCACTTTTCTGCAGCCTATGGTCCCATGTTGTGTCTCGGATTGTTTAAAGCAAATACAGTATATGTAGAGTTTCTTTCAGCCTTTTCATTTAATTAAAAAATACCAGGTCACAAGTCAGTTTTATTTTGCTATTTATCCAAATTTCATGCAAGTTTACAGACAATTGTTAAACCTCACAAACCTCATACAAGAGAATGTGTCTGTGCATTTTGTCAAGATGAAAACACAAGGACACAGAGGTTAAATGACCAAATAAAAAGCATACTGGACAATCAGTGGCAGCACCAAGAATGAAACAAAAATAAAGAAGCCCTTTCTCAGCCATCTTGTACCAGCCATTGTACTATAGAGTCTTCATCACTGTCCTTAAATGCAATGCACAGAAGTGTACTGTTGCCCTGGTTTTACAGGGCCTCATAAGTTGTAACACTGTAGCTGTAGTTTCCCATGCTTGTTCTGTAAACATGGTCCTTGTTTTCCTTAACCAGCTGGGATTGTTTTGCACTTGTGGAATTGTTTTTCATTCCTTTCCCTGGGGTGGAGAAAGATGATTGACCATGTCTTTGTCCTGTAAACCTTCAGGGGTGTTGACCCCTTTCACCAATCTTTGACTGTCCTTAGAACCCTATAAAAATAGGTAAATAAAGAAGGGCAGGGCTTTTGGTCGGTCCTGCCTGGTGAAACCACTGCTGCTCTGTGACCCGCATGTTTCTTCTGTTGCTAACTAACCAACAGTGTACAACTGCTTCCACTGATGCTCTTAACAAATTAACATTCGTTAACCATTAACAAAATCTTTCCATGCAGAAGGGAATACAATTTTTCAATGTAGATTATTCCTGATCTGTAACTACTGTCTCTAAAATCCTCAGGTGAGTCTCCAGTGTTTTGTGCTTTGAAAACAATATCTTCAACAATTTTTACTTGATGATCAGGAATAATTTAGTAATTTTTTTTCAGGTAAGATATTGGGACAACCAGATAAGATGACCCTCTTCTTAAGGGAAGTATAGTAAGGACAGTAATTTTCTTAAATTATTGTCGTGCAAGTTGAACACTAGGGGTCATATTTAGATAACCACTGACATACTGCAGAGCACATCCAGGAGAAAAACAACCACTTGCTCACCAATGACCCATGAATTTTAAACAATTTCCAGAGGAATAACAGTGATTTTCACAGTATACAGTGCAATTACTGGTTTCTGGTGAAGTGCTAGGTTGACTCCTGTATGTCTGTGTTTTTTGACTGGAGCTGGGAAAAAGATGAGAAGGCTTACAACATGCTCACAGGCTTAGATGAGCTCTATCTTTCTCCCTAACAGGGACTGCTCCTGTGCAATTATTTCAGTTTTGTCCTTTTGTATTTTCAGTACCACCGTAGTTACAGTTCAGGAAGAGGGGGGCACAAATTTTTTGTTGTTGAGACAAAGTGCTCTGGGGAAAGCTGCAAAGTTAATTTAGGAGTCAGAATCAGAGGCAGCAGCACTGGTGTTTTCATCAGTTTTACTAAGCTTTTGTAAACGTACCCATTTCCTGTAGTTAAATTTCACCACCAGAGAACTGGCTCCAAGCAGAGTACCCTGATGTTAGTTTTCCACCATTCTCACGGTAGTGGGAAGAGACAACAAGCAGATACATGCATTTCTGGAAGTGAAGCTCACCCAGTGTTGAGACGCAGGTGTGCTCTCCTACAAGCAACAAATGCGGGAAATGGCCTGGTGGGTGTCCTTGCATTCCCACTGTCCCCAGCTGTGCCATGGTTGCAGAAGGCTTGTGTGCTCAACGCTGGGTTGTCATAATTCTGGGTACACCTCAACTTGCAGCATTGTGCTGCTGCAGTTCCATGTGATGAAATGTAGATATAAAATACAGGAGTTATCTCAGGCATAACACCTTTCTGCCTGCATGGCTTGTTTTCCTTTGATATAATTTCCACTACATAGTTGTCCAGTCAGCTTAAAGGTTCTGAATACTGGAGTTTCTAGCTTTTCCTTTTGAAGACTATTTCACAATTTGAGGTGTCCTGCTGTCACAGGGATATTCCTGACATCCATTCTAAAATTTCCTTCTCTTAATTTCATCTCACTATTCCTAGTTAAACACCCATGTAAGAAATTCCTTCCCACAACTAGGGCCAGACTGTGGCTGATCTTTCATGCACATGCAAGCTGAAGAAGAGACAGAGAACCTAAATTTCCCCTTGCCTGTGGGGTAAACACAAAACTAGCACCAAGAGAGTCTCTAAACAATATTCTTTCAAATTTGAAGCAATGAGTGTGTTAATATACACAGTTAGTTTGAACTCAGATGCTATAGCAAATGTGAAACAGAACTGAAAATAAATAAGCAGTTCAAAACAAATAGAGGGTCTAAGGTTTTTAAAAAGCCTTTACTGCTCTTTCATACTAAATATATAGTGTCACAAACATGTATTTCCATCTCTTTTTGAAAGTGTATTGCCACACTTAAACATCCCCATGGTTTTGTGGAGCTTCTTGTGAAACTCCCTGACCAGTACAACAACTTTCTGCAGTGGTTAACAAGTTATTCCAAAGCCTTATTGCTGATAACTTTGTAGTAGCAGGTTATTCATTGAAGCATGGGTTTGCATTCAGGCGAGGTGGTAAAAAACCTTGGATTCAGAGCTTTGACTAAAAATCATCAGCACTTTGCACAATAATAAGAGATTGTCCTGGCTGAATTGTGATTTACCTCTGTTGTGTTAGCCTACAATTTTCCTGCAGTTTCAAATTGAAAGGACTGATTTTTAATTCCCTTTCTCAAAAATGACTGCACTGCATTTCTAGTACACAGCAGCTGGTTTGGTCACAGGTATCACAGACACTGAGCCTCAAGACAGAGTAGAACCATGGATGAGATACTTCAGCTTCTAAATACTCTGCAGGAAATCAAAAAAGTTCCATTCATTCAGAAATTTAGCAGTATAGACACTTTTTGTTAAAATACATAGCTTTTCACAAAGTTTGCTCTTCAGAAACCCATGTCATGCCATATATCATGTTTATCTCACATTCAATTGCAGAAAAGCCCAAACAGTATCAACTGAGACTCAAAAGGACTAAACTAACATTTCACAGCCAAAACACTACAAAAGTAAAAAGCATCTTTATAAAATGCTCCAGTTCAATTAAAATTACAAACATTTAAAATAGCCTTGTTTTCTTTGAGATCTCTGGGGCGAGATTGGTCTTTAGAAATTGATTCATTTAAAAAAGCACACCAAATACCAACTATTGAGTCTTAGGTCGCATAACTGAAATACCAAAAAATTATGTTATTTTTATTCTTTTTTGCTGCTTGGGACAGAGAAGTTCCACACAACTAATTGCTGAAACACGATTTTTCCTACATCATGCATGACTGGATTTGTGGATTTGTTTCCAACCCTAAGGCATGCCAAAGAGTGTTGGGTAACTATCCCCCTCCCAACACATCTCCACAGGGTGGATTTTATCTGTGGACAGTCAGTGACATGGTGCTGACCCTGATTTCAGGGTGGATGAGGAGAGCACTTGTCTGGATCATGGCTACTAGGAATGGGCACTCCTGTGGACTTCAGGTGGAAAGCCTGCTCTGTGCTCTGCCAATTGGAAATGGTCTAGTCTGGAGAAAAGCTCAGCAGGCAGTGAAATTAAAAAAAAACAGTTTTCTTAGAGGCCTTCAGACACTTTGTGTGTAAAACAGGTGTAGTAACAGCTTAATTATATGTTAAGATATTTTTAACTTGGGTGCGATGTGAGAAGGGAAGCATGTAAGGCTGAGGCTGGTAGCTGAAACAGTCTTCTTGTGAGTTTTCACAAGAAGTATTTGGTAATATGGTAGTATTTTCATGCTGGTAGGTTTTAAACTGCAAGTCTATCATTGTGGCCCATTTCAAATCCCAAGGAGTGCCCTATTAATTCTGGAAAATGTAATCTCAAAAAGGAGAAAGTTTTACAGACTGTTGGAAGCTCTGTGTTTTGCTACATCTCAGTCTCAAAACTTTTAACAGTAGAATCTCCACCCCATACTACATAGAAAATTATTTTATTGAGCATTTATGTTTATTTTAGCATAATCCATTTCCATAATCAGATAAAAACTGTAAGAGGAGGATAAATATTAAACCACAGAGTTTCTATCCAATAGCAATAGATAGCAATTCTTATCAAATGTGTGACTTTGGGACAAAATAAACACCTGATGTACTAAAGTAAGGCAGACGGGCCAACTCGTCAAAGGCAGGTCAGAGGCTGGAAGAATTAGCACAGAACTCTTATGCTAGACTCTTAGACTCACCTCTACTCGATATGTTTTTGAATTCCAAAGGGAAATCACATAAATAAAACCTATGCACTTAAATATTGAATTTAGCATTTCAGATCTAAAGCTGGACACCTTTTAAAAGCTAGTGAGAAAACTTAGCTTGGGAACAGATTATGCAAATCACTGAAGCATGGACATTTGCTGTGACAATGAAGAGAGTGACTCATCTTTGGAGTACTATCTTCACTATTTGACTCTTCAAATCACAGTTTCCCTGCTTGGAAATAGAAGAAGCCCCTACAAAGCATAGGGCTAAACATCCTCACTTCTTCTTTTTAATGAGGATCGGTGAATTCAGCACCTTGCAAGAACTGGGTTATGTTTGAGGAACTACAGTGCTGTGTTTTGCTGTAATTTGCTCTAAAACTGAGAAAATGTTTCTTCAGTAAATTGTGGTTAGAGAATTATTTGCACACTGAAAGTAAAATTTTGATACTGTAAGAACCAGGACTATATGCTGCAGTCTACTTATCTAGAAAACACATAAATAAAATCTACTGTTTCATTAGGGAGTACCCCACAAGTACATCTAGACCAAGTATTATTGTTCTGCTGTAGCAAAAAAAAGGGATATAAAAGTAGGAAGTCTACTTCTATGAGCTGTCTCAAGACACATAACGGCAAACCAGCAAGACAGCTCAAGAAAGGGAGAACTAAAGACCACTTGACTCTAGCCTTGCCTAAGGGAAAGAGAGGGTGGGAGTCCCTGGCTGTCCCAGGACCACTCTTTGCTGCAGATGTGGAGCTGTTGATCCAAGAACTCTGCAGGACTGCCAGGTGGCCTTAGGATGAGAAGCTAAAATGTCACCTCTCCCCTTTCTTCGTCATGCACCTTTCAGAAGGTGGTTGATTCATGCATCTGTGGCTTCATGACATGACATTTTGGTGGCAGAACCTGTTCAAGATGTTGCAGGCCTGATTTCCCCACCCTACATGCATCCTGTGTGGCAGCACTGCAGTTTCTAAGGGACCAGCCAAACAGAGACTATTCGTTTAGTTTGGGACCAGTGAATCATTGTTCCAGGTGTGACTTTTAAGCACAGAGTCTCTGCACCTCAGCACTTCCTGCCCAAAGCACTGGAGGTCTGTCCTAAATTTTCATTTCCTCTGTCACCAGTAGCTCATTCCTGCCCCACTGCAGCTCAGCTGGAATAATGACTGCTAGCACTGGGGACCTTGCTAGAGAGGTCACAGACATATAGCAGGTTCTCTCACGCTCTTCTTCATATTCCAACGGGTCCCAGGGCACAGTAACATTTTAGGGCCAGTTGGAAAGGGAAGTGAGACAGCCATGAAAAAAGTGAGGGTTCTTGTGGATTCAATTTCTTCTTCAAGCTTTGATTAACTCCTAGGATGCTTCATAAGACAATTAGAGCTTATCTAAGGCAACATAACCTCCCTAGAAATGTGTTCACCCGGTCTAATTTTAGGTATCTAAAGTATATGCTCTGACTACTCTTCCAAACAGCCCTGTCTCTTTCTCAATTAACTCTATGGGAGCTCAGGCATCCAGGCTTTCCCCAGGCTCTTCTGCATTGTCTCCTGCAGTTACAAGTCCCAAGTGGTCCAAAATATTGAGACCACACATTTGTAGAAGCTCCACTCTCCTGAACTCCAGCAGCAGGAGCTGCTAGCTGGTGCAGGGAGCAAAACTCCCCCAGCATTTCTTCTACTGATGGACCAGCCCCTGCTGGGGGTGCGACTGGGGCATGAGGAGGTCTTCTCATTAGCAAGCACTGCTGTGTGTTTGTACCCATGTGTTCTTTGCGGTACTCATCTGAAGAGACCCCTTTGGCATGAACAGCCGAGCTTCCTCTGTCTTCCTAGGGAATGGCAAAGGGACTTATGAGGCTAGGATTGTTATATCAAAGATGCACAGGAGGCAAAAAAATGAACTTCTTTTTGTCGTTTCCAAGAATGGGTGATACTTCTATGAAGTGTTTATCTCCCACTTTATTCCTGAATAAGTTGTGATCTGTCTTGCAATTGCAAAGTGCTTCAAATCTTATCCTGCAGTGACATTGTGTTGATGTGAAAATGAGATGCACCAGAGATTGGAGACTGTTTGCTTAGTAGGTTGTGGAAGCAAATTGTTGTTGATAACACACAGACGGTTTTTGTGTGATTATTTCTCTATGTATCTAGTTCAGAGACAGCTGTTGGCAAGGAAGATAAAAAAGGAATCTATATTTCAAGCAGACATGGGAGAATTAAAAGAAAAGGAAAGAAAAAAATCTTCATAATCTATGAGCTGGTTTTTTTATTGTTGCATTAAAGATGTTTTAGGAAAAAGACACCTTCTTCAGAAATAGTCGGGAACCCTGGAACACTGTTGCATGAATGGTAACTTCTCAGAAGGGATATTCTAGCAGTATGCTTAAACAGAATGATCACCAGCAGAATTGTATCAGGATATGCTCATGGTGTATGAACCAAAGCAGTCCTGATGAACCAAAGGTAAATGTCAAGCTGAAGAAATCCTAGTAACAAGACTTCTAGTGTAGCCTGAGGCTTTTCCTGTAAGTGTTTTTTAAATCTTAACCAAATGCTTTTCTGCAAAAGAATAGCAATCTCAGCAAAAGTGTTTTGTTAAAATAAAAAAGAGTGAAGTTCTGAAAACAAAACCCATTTAAACTTTTGGAAGAAGAGAGGAAATCTAACAAACCTAAGAGGTCTTCTTTTCTTTTCCCCTAATTATTCTTGGCTACTTATCATGATACTGACTTTTTATTTATTGATAACAGCTTTGAAGTACTGTAAGCTCATGTGTCAGCCCATATACTCTGTCATTTACAGTCAATTAGTTTATATTGTGGCTACTGTCTATAGTCGTTAATACTCGTATGGGCCCTAATGCAATTATCTCTAGTTACAGGGAAGTCTTACAGAAGTCAATAGGAGCATCAAATTAATGAGGACTTCAGGAGTGTTTGCTCTGCCTAGTAATTCAAGGAACAAAACAAACGTCAAAATACAAGCAAATCCAAACCCCAAAATAAGGAAACAAACAACCCCAAACTCCAAGTAGAATTCCATCCTTCCTTCCTTCCTTCCTTCCTTCCTTCCTTCCTTCCTTCCTTCCTTCCTTCCTTCTGGAATTCCTTCCTTCCGGAATTC
>VZTZ01014603.1:128074-182639 GCA_013400955.1 Drymodes brunneopygia
TTCCTTCCTTCCTTCCTTCCGGAATTCCTTCCTTCCGGAATTCCTTCCTTCCTTCCTTCCGGAATTCCTTCCTTCCGGAATTCCTTCCTTCCTTCCTTCCGGAATTCCTTCCTTCCTTCAATTCCTTCCTTCCGGAATTCCTTCCTTCCAGAATTCCTTCCGGAATTCCTTCCTTCCGGAATTCCTTCCGGAATTCCTTCCTTCCGGAATTCCTTCCTTCCTTCCTTCCTTCTGGAATTCCTTCCTTCCTTCCGGAATTCCTTCCTTCCTCCGTCCCTGCCTCCCTCTCCTTCCTTTTTCCTCTCCTTCCTTTTTCCTCTTGTTTTCTCATTTTCTCTCTCCTTCTTTCATGCTCCCACACTCAGGCTGTAAAAAAGCCTTAGAGACACAATTTATCAACATTCACTCTGGTGTGGAGTACAGATTTTCCTACAGTTTTTTTATCTCTACAGTCCAGCAGTCTTAAATCAGAGATGCACCTCTAGGTAGCACTTCATTTTGCTTTCAGAAAGGGCCTTTGTAAAGTGCCCAGAGGACTTCAGCTGTAGCATAGTCACTGGATACTTTGGAAAAAGTATCAGAAATGAAAGGACTAAAAGTGTATTTCAAAAAGCAATACTGCCATTCATTTCATGTAAGACAGAGACTACATTAGCTAAGTGACTAAAATATTTAAAATGAAAATGACAGCAGCTGGAGACTGATCAAAAAAAGAGATAAACTTGTACTCTTTTCAAATTAATCTTGAGATAGAGTATCAGGCTTCCAGAAGAAGTAGCTATATTATCAGACCTAATAAGGTAAGAAGTATCACTATAAAGGGAAGAATATGCAAATATGCCTTTTCTTCATTTTTTGTGAAGAGTTACACATTTTGCAACATTAAATGCTCAGCCTTCACCTCTAAACAAAATAAGTAATTTCAGGTGCTACAGTATGTTAATCAAACATCAGAGTCCATAAGCATACTTAATTGAGCAAGATAGCCAAGAAAGACCACAACAAATGCTGGATTTATTTTCTAATCTAAGTAGAGGTAAAACTGCAGGTAAAACTGCTGTCAAATGACCATTTTCAGAAACCATCAAAAAACTTGGTGGATGCTTTGTCAATTTCCACATGTTACAGATCTTCAGTGTGACACCAAATTCAAACATACTGACCAAAGCCAAGTTCTTGTCTGCCTCTGACCTGAATAAGGCTCACAATCCTGCTCTCATAACTTCATGCATGTTAAAAGATGAAAACACGTCCTCTTAATCAGGCCATCATATTTTAAAATACCTTTGATCGTATTGTTTTAGTAAAGGTAGTTGTGATGATTGCATGCAGGGTACAGGAAAAGCATGCCGTTAAAAGACTGCAGCCAATGTCATTTACCAGAAATTATCTTGGCCCAGGATAAGTTGTAAAGGCCACTTTAAATTATAATAAGGTGTTTATTGCCAGGAACATTATGCTCTTTGATACAAATTTCCACTTTTCTCTCCCAAAACCAATTGACATATAAGGTTATAGTCTGCAAACGTTAATTATTCTTTAAAGTGGGGATTGGGTGTTACCTGTCTCAAAAGTAAGAAATACATTGATAAAACAGTAGTAAATTTGGCTGTACAAACACATACTCATGGGCATACTCTCATCATACAATAATCATGGAAGACAGGCAGTAGCATAAAACCTTTGGAATATCTCTGAGCATTCCAATATATTATAAGCTGAGAAACTAAATGAAACAAAATGAGATGAATATCAGTGTATGCAGGCTTACACAATACAATAAATTGCAAAACATAACCTATTATTGGTAACTAGAGTTACGGCCTCCACATACCGCAGCACAGGAGTTCTTTAGACTCAGCCTGTGCCTGTCTCTGATCTCATTAGTCTTCTGCCAGATTGGTCCTGAACAATCTATATTAAACATACAATGCAGAAAAGAGATCAGGAAAGCACAGAAGAGAGGGATTTATGCAAAACAATTAGATGTCCTTCAGTTCTTTTGTCTCTGAGTGCAAAGTCTATTATTTTTACTCAACTAAAATGCTACAGGTAAGCTGTAGACCAGAAGGAAGATATTAACCTTATTTTTTCACAGGCAGTCAAGATATATATAATTATTGTCCTAAAATAATTAAGAAAACCAGAAAATATGTCTGGACTTTGCCTCTGGTTTCATTTAATCAGGGCAAAGTGGGATATTTTTACTGGTGCAGATACCTCTGTGTTCTCTCCTGTTATGTTGGATAGAGGCTGAACTTGTTTATTCCATTCTTATTTTGAAAGCATCCCTGCTGTCATTGGAAAGAGACTGTGAAACACAATTTATTCTTTAATGAAACAAAAAACCAAAAAAAAATAAGGGCCTTAACTTCATATATGCTGATCAAATTAAAGGACTAGTCTAATCATTCAGGCTGGTACTAGAAGAATCTTCTTGGTCTTCAGAACTTACCTTGACCGTGAACACAATACTGGATTTTTTTGTGATCACTCCTTATAGGACATTATGTAGTGGACCCAGGAAGTATTTGCACTCAGTATTGTTCATCTAACTGCATTGAGGCTGACACTCTCTGAATTTGTACCAGTGCCTTCATTTTGATAACAGTGCAGTGAGAAAAGGTAATAAAAACCCAACAAAAACCAGGCAAACGTTTCTTCCAGAAATGTTCTAAAAATCGCACCAACTTGTCCCTTAAAACTTGGGTAAATATCACAGTATCATGCTTTGTTACTTAGTTTGCATGACTCTAGATACCAATGATTGTGTACATGCTTTTTTTTTCACCACAGTCAGTAATTAATCATTGACCTGACTGCAAAAGACACGCATTGCAGAAGACATGACCTTGCAAGGTACTTTTCTGGCATGAAAATCATGGTTTTAGTGCCTTTTCCTCATTGGGTTGTGATTTTCTGGCAGCAGTTGGGGGAAATTGGCAAAAGTAAGAACAGGTCACGTACTTCTGTGGCTGCATGCTGGGACTTGGCTGGGGCAGCTAAGTTAGTCCTGACCTCTTGGGTGGTGAAAAGGCTGCTGACAATGGAACATAGGTAGGATTAAGTGAAGGAAGACCTTACATCTCCTGCTGTCCTTGCTGAAGTGGGGGTCTCTCACAGACCCCTTTAAAAAGGATAGCAAAGTCTCATAACCTGTTGAAGGTACTTAGTAGATATTTGCTTTGTAGTCCTCAAGGAAAGGGAAGATGCTCTGTGAAGAAATATAGGATAGCTGTGACAATTAAGTCCTTCACAGAGGACTACACAGACTATCACACATATCAGAGACTTACTTTAGAATGATCCTAACTTAATCAGTGTAGGCTTTCAAATATGCTTCTGCATTGGGTTCCCAATGGAGAGAAGCAAAATCCTGCATAATGTCAGCCTACAGGGTCTCATTAGCCCGTCGTGCCTGGCAAATAAATAAACTATCTGGAATGGCCTGGAATCTGCTACTATCTTCAAGATCATGAAAAAAGAATTTTGAAACAAAATTACAGATTTTGTGCTATTAAGCTGACCCTGCATGACAATACATTACTTCAATGGCCTTCCAAGCCTCCTTAACTTTTCTTGTGCTCAGTATGCACTGGAGATCTCTTTGATTAGGACCTCCATTCCCAAGGGAGAATTAAGGACTTCACTTGCAGTATATAATCTAAGTGCATTGCATACTTTTGCTTTAAAAATTCACCCTCATGCTATGGTTTTGTCCATTTCAGAAAACCCTAGTGGTGTTATAAGGCCAGAGATCACTCATAGCACCTGCACTGCTCTGTCAAATGCTGATGTCCATCACAAAATATTTCATTTTCTGAATATTAAGATAAAAGCCTCTCCAACCAAGTAATGGCTAGATATCTTCAGGAAATAGCACCAGGAATTGCATGAAGGAACTCAGGTGCTAAAGAGCTGCTTCCTATATTGGTTTAAAGCCTATAAATTCTCATTATTGTAAAAGAAATGAAATAGTAATCTCTATGGGATAACATACCAACTTGTCTTTCCATTAAAACTGGATTTACAGCAGTAATCCAATTTATTTCAGCAGCATTGATCTAGATATTGCTTCCAGAGCAAAGTCTGGATGCAGAGTTTGTAGGAGAGGGACTTTTGAAAAGGCGCTTTTTAAAAAGTCTTTCACAGAAATCAACCTGAATTGCTTGTTGAGAAGCAGCTCCATATTCACAACTGCATTAACAGACAAACTGGAAACATAGCCCTGTGACAGTGTGAAGGTGTTTACTGGCAAGTATGTTAGAATGAGAAATCTTAATGGGAAAAAAAGGGAGCATCTAATCACTGTAAGTGACCTTCAGATGATAGATAAAGTTAGGGGGAAAGATACAAGCAAACAAAAACACAGTGGAGCACAATGGGCTAAACTTATCCCAAGTATAACTCTGGCCAGCTGGCCAGTATCTGGTTGTTAAAATACATTTAATGGGGAAAGAAAGAAAAAAACAAATAAAATATAAAATCTGTTCTAGAACACAGTACATTGGTTCTGTTTGGATAAATCAGTATGCCTTTTATAAAGCTATTCTTTGAGATCAGTTACTCATTACTGCACCACCAGTATCAAGCTATTATCCTTGCCATTTTTCTGACACCTTTCATCCCCCTTTTTTTCCCCCTCACAGCATTCTATAAACAGCCAATGTGCTATTTTCTTGTGACCACCGTAAACAGGGGTTTTAGGCATTTTTTTACCTATATCACCATGGAAACAAGATCTGTGTATCTATCTATGATTAGTCTTTCACTAGAGTAAAAGCCTTCATTATCTATGCAAGCTCACGGCTAATTGTTCTGCATAAGATATGGGTGTCTTATTCCTACCTACTACTTCGGAAATTCATTTCATGTAGTTGCACATAACGAGCTGTAAAGAAGGTTTTATGAAGCCAATAATGCAGATATAATACTTGAGGAATTCCTTTTGGATTGGATATATTTATTTTTCCAAACATTTTGTTTGAGAGAAAATGAGATTGCTATCTGCTGTTTCCTTATTTTTTTGCAGGAAAGCAAAGGGTTGTTGACTTCCTCTCCCCTCCCTTCCTTCCTTCTTTCTGAAGGTACTGTACTCATCTGAAAAAAAAAAGAGAACGAAATGATTGTTCCTGTTCTCCTTCTTAAGTCATTTGAAACATTGTCCCTGCTAGTTTTCTAAGTTTACTGCAATCTCTGCACCGGGGGGAGGGAGACAGAAGGAGAGAGAGACAGATATTACAAACATGAGAGCAGGTAGTGTTTAGGGCAAGACTCCTTCCAGCTTCAACAACTGGTAAGTTAAGTAAAATGCTTTTATGGTTAACTCTTTAGAGGTTCAATATATATATATATATCTGCTTTTGTATTAAGAAAAGGCATTAATCAGATACACATTTAACTGGCAAACGAATATCAACCATATGCATTAACAAACAGTCTATTTACGCTAGAGATACCTATAGTCTGGTTGTTAGATACTGATGCTCTTACCATATGGTTTAATCTATGCAGATAGGAAAGTATTTTCCAATGAGGCTGATAATGTTCGTAATTTAAGCTGCTGTGAATTTTGCATATGTAAGTCCTGCTACCAGAATCTTGTTATAGGCTTCACTAATTTTATCCTGACAGTTTCAGAAAGATTCACTGGGCCATTGCTAAAATACAGAGAGGAGCTGTGTCATATGGGAATCAATGTATTTCATTTATCATCTGCCAGTACTGAAGTCTGCTCCAACACACCAACCTGTGCTATATTGGGAGAAGAATTACTGGGGCTGTTTTTGTTCTCTTCAAACTGCATTGTGTTTAGGATTACACATGTTTATCTCTACTCATCTGTGTATATGATTAGTCTAGGAACAATGACATTTAAGAGGTGGTAAGATGGTTCCTGGATCTCACTTGGAAAAAAACAAAACAAAAGAAAAGGTTCATGTTGTGTAGTACATAACAACACTGAGGCTGATCACCCACATCAGTAATAGGATGGACTCAACTGTATATCTCGTTTGCATTTTTGTAGACATCAACAATGTTTTACATGTTGATCATAAATGCATTAGAATGATCAGAATTGCCATGTGAAATGAGTGATTGAATGCAAGAGTATGTTTCAAATATTGCGTGAGAAAAAAACCCCTCTGCACACTTTTATAGAAGCAGAATGCAAAGGTGGGGCAAGAAACAGGACAGGTGTCCATTTCTTTGCAGAAGGAGAATTTGCTCGTCTTATGATTCAGTATTTTTTCAAGCTGCTGCTCTCTGATGTGCAGGGTCCTCTGCAGGATGCCCAGAGCCCAGACAGAGCTACAAATGGTGGGCAGATATTGCAGAGGGCTGGCAGGCAGCTCCAGCTGCCCTGCTTCAAATCCTGCTCCCATCCAGGTACCTGGGCTATGCTTCCACCCTGGGACAGCCTTCTGCTCCCACCCCTCCCTGAAACAACTAGTGGAAACAACTTTCTACCTTCTTCTATCTGGTGTCTTTCTGCAGGCTTTTCCATAAGAAGGAAAGATCTACCATAAAATCAGCCCAGTTTCTGGGTAAGTTGTAGATTCCTTTTGCTTTGGGAGCAGCCAAAGGGGGTTATGCCAAAGGAGATGGAAATAACTTGTTTCTTGAACTCCTTAGCTTAATGTTGCCACTCAGTCAAGTTTGGTACAAGCTAATAGTTTATTTGGTTATGCTTGACTCACAAACAATTTGTCATCTGCTAATAACAAACGTGTGCCAGGTCTTGCCGTGAAAACCCTTTGCCACATCTTCTGCATGGGATATCTGGGTTTATTTTTATGTGACTATATCCTGATTCAAATTAAAGAGATGATTTGGACAGCTATTTTGACAGTGACATGGCAATCATCCAGAATACCAAATTTTACATCAAGTGAGACATAAAGGAGTCTTCCAAATGCACACAAAAAATTACATAAGCTCTGTGTTTGTGGTGGTATTTTGTTCAAACTGCAGGGTATTAGTCTGGATTGCAATCACTTGTAAGTTTTTGGTCTGGTTAGTTCAGAAGTCCAGTTTGCCATGTAGGTAAAAGAAAGCTGCAGCCTTTAGGAACAGATTTTATTTCTGAGGATGGTAAACATTTGTGTATTCTTGATTTAGATCATGTATACAATAAATTCTTTCTCTGAGACATCGTCTGAAATACATAAATAAGAACAAATTTATTCAGATCACAGTAGGTGAACAAAAGCAGTACATACTGTTTTAAATCCAGTCCCCAATAATGAGCACAGAGAAAGAGCTTTTCTAAAGGAATGCTTAGCAATTTGACGGTAATAAACAGATCTTGAATTTTGAATTTCATTCTTATATTTACCTATTAGGTTTACTTTCCTCTAAAAACACACCTTTGCAATCCTTTGGAGTTTATTTGTTTTGACTTTGTATAATTTATTGCCAGAACAACTGTAACATGATTTAGTTCAACATGGGTTTGTAACAGAACTAATATCTTCTTTGAGGTGTCAAGAAGATGATTTTTTTGCTGACATGTTATTCCTACATCACTGAGATATTTATAGCAGAGAAAAGTATAGTCTGAGTCTGGATTGGGAACAGATTTACTACTAGTTTACAGCACAAATTAAATATTTATTAAATGAATTTTCCGTTATTCACCCCAATGTTTGTGAGAGACTGGACTGTTAATGGTTAATGACTCAACTCTTAAAATTATAAAAAATATTCACACAAGGAGCCAAGAATAAAAAGACACAGTTTGTGTTTATTTTGCTCAAAGTCTTATTGCTTCTACTGCTAATAGCCATATTTATGTATATAACATAAATAAGTAAATGGTCAGTCAGTGTATGTATTTCCTCAGAGATTTATTTAAAGCCATTATTTCCATTTGATGTGTTCACAATTATAGTGAAATAAAATATAGAAGAATATTGCTTTTGTATGGAAATAGAAAATAAAGCTATATCAGTAATGGCAGAAAGATTACAGAAAAAATTTGCAGCCCGTGGAAATCCCAAGTTGATAGGTCTGGTTCAAAAAGCATAGAAGCTGAGAGAAGTCTTTCTGTAAATGTCAATTATCTTTTTATATTTTGGACCAGCTTCTTTAATGGTATAAACTATTGGCACTTTTTGGATATAGAATAGTAGCACTGAGTTACATTCCTAGTAACATTTTGGCACTTCTAATGAACATTTTTGACCAGGAGATAATTTGAAGCTTTGAATCTCAAGAAGAGGTTTTTTTTTTTAAATTTGTTTTTCATTCTTACAATGAACCTCATCAAAAAGAGGCTTGTTTTAGGACTATCTGGGTGCAGGGCAGATAGTGGTGGTTTGGAAGACATGATGTGCGTCTCACAGATAAATGCGGTGTCATGTCTTTAAGGTGCTCTTCCTAGTAGTGCCAGAGAGATATACAGGATTTAGAACAGGATAAGCATGAGGGGATGAATCATGGAAGCAACCCAAAACAAGCCCCATATATTCAGGCTGAAGCTCAGACAGCACTTAGATTTTTTCCAGTCTTTGAAACTGCAAAGACCTGGTGGTGCAGAAAGATTTCTGAGTGGACTGCTCCACTCTTCTGGACACAACAGCAGAATGGCTCCATAAGAAACAAAAGCAGTAAAGGCTGCAAAAAGTAATAGGATTTTTCTGTGGCTGTGGTTAAAGGACCCAAATCAACAGTGGGTAAGACAACATCTTACTTACTACTTAATAAAAAATGATCCATAGTTTCTGAGCACCAACACATGTTCTTCAGTACCAACAGATCGATCCAATCAAACTGCTCCTTCAAACGGACCTTTGTAAGTGCTGTGAGACTGCTACAGACTGTTGTCAAATTATTCATTTTTTTGATGGACTAATTTTATAACCCAACCAATTTTAAAAATAAACCACATATTAAACCAAATAGTTACTTTCTTCTTAAGTGCAGTAGTTTTCCGTGATCTAACTTATGATCTCAGAAGATCACTAGAAAGAAAGGAACATCATCTTGGAGAAGGAAGAATTATAGAGACACAAATAATTCAAAGCCTTTAAAAAGAAAGAAACAAATCTTTTTGTTGAAGAAAGAAAAGGAGACGAAAATTTTGTTTGGATTATTCTTTTTTTTTGCTGAAAATTTACTATTCTGAAATTGAGACTGCAGCTTTCCATTGCCGTAAAAATGCAGAGGCATTTTTAAAATGATATTCAGATTTTTATCCAATGAAGAGGCCTAAGTTAATCCTCAGCAGTTATTTAAAACACACATTGAGTTGCATGCTGGATGTGTATTTTTCTGTTTATATTTACTGGACAGGGACTAGTCCTTCTTGCTTGACTTTTAAAATACTAATGATCCAGTGAAAAATATTACTTAATGTTTGCTTTAGTTCCTTCCAAATGTAAGAACTTTTTTACTTGCTTCTGTAAAACAAATGCGTTTATACACATTGCTCTGCTCTTGATAAGCAAAACACAGTGTTTTCTTTCTCAACCAACAATTCTTAATGCACTGTAAAAACTTGTAATATCACTGGTAGCAATTAAGCTAAGTAATCATGTAGTAACAGAAAATATTTTTGTGCTCTGGGGGTTATGGGAAGAAATTATGTGGATGATTGCTTCTTCTTTTCCTTTTTTAAACTTTCATTTCTTATTTCCCGCTTTTTATGTTATAAAAACCCCTGTTATTAGTTATTTAAATATAGGATGAAAATACCACCTTTTAAAAATTTCTCTTCCCTTCCTCCCTCTTCTACCATGAAAGCTAAAACACTTTCCTTCTACTTTGTGGATGTGCAGAAATTAAACTGATTTAAAGGAAAAATCTTAGGATAAAAAGCATGTTTCCTGAAAACCTATTTTTCCCTTGACAATCTTCAAAAAAGTGAACCAGGAAACACCCAATTTTCATCTGCATATGCTCATCAGAAGCACTAGAATTCAGAGAATACTGAAAAATACAAAGTTGAAGATTGGTTTAATTACTAAAAGCTACAAGGTAAAGTGTCTCCTGCCCTGGTAACATCACCTTTTGCTAAGAGCTTGAGACAGGTACAACTGATTTGAAATCGAAAGCAAGGCTGTGAGAAGGAGCATACATTTTTAGCTGTTTTTCTTGAATGATGCTGTGGTAGAAGGGATGCTAATGCACAGCAAGTAGGCATCACCCACGCAGTCCTCTGTCTGGAGGCCTGATGAAGAATAGACAGCACCTAATTTTCCTGCATGGAGGAATAAGGTTGGGCTTCCCACAGTGGAGGACCAGATGTGGTGGTTCCGGGAGAGAAGCATGTGGCTTTGCCCCTTCCTGTTCTGACACCAGCCCCTCTGATAAGACACAAGTGTGTTGGCTGGGAAGGACAAGATTACTTCTAGTCCTCCTTTTAATTAGTTTGTTGCTATTCCTGGTTGTGAAAGAGACACTTATACTCCAGTCTTCCCTGTTTAGGGTTGCAATATAACTGTTGGACTCTTTTTGCAGTGATGAAAGACTTTCTGTTTCATGGTGGGTGTCATTAAAGACTCAGTAAATTGGAAAGAGTATGAGCTCTTACCAACATGCAATACACTGGATTTAAACCAAATCTAAAGGTATCCAGGATGCATGTGTTGCACTGTAGTGACTATTTCACTGTTGTTTCTCTGAGCTGCTTTCTAAAGCATGTAGTGTTTCAGCTTGGTGTTTCAGCTCCAGGTAAAAATTATTTGAGAGGATTATTTGAAAAGGGGGCGTCTTTCATACAATACTTCCAGTTAGCATAATATTATTCTACTAGTCTGCTTTTTCTTAAAAGTATTTAGAGTACAAGTGTAATGAAAACAATATCAGGAGGTGGAAAGGGAAGGGATAACCTGTTTTTAGAGCATCTGTCAGCTTCTAAGGAACAGCAGAAGTTGTTTAAAGCATCTGGTAGGCACCAGCCCATGCTGGGTCAGTTCCTTAGTGCAGATTTCTGAAGCTGTGAAGATCATCCTGTATTTGTCCAAAACCATTGTTCTGTGACAGGAATTCCAGAAAACTGTGGAGTACCTCCTGGAAGAGCAAGCTGACAACAATTTGTCCATAGGTTCACCAGAAATTAAACCTGTCCATTCATAAAAGAGCAGGAAATTATTCTTTCTATAGAATCGCAGAGCAAGGAATCACACCAGTATGAATGCTATATCAAATAGTTATCCTGCATAATGCTGCACTCTCAATGTCAAGTCATCAAGATTTCCAGAAGAATTTTGTGTCTATAGGCCACATTTTGTCAGGATGTCACAGAAAGAGTCAGATATATCAGAGAAATGGTGCTCACCCACTCCTCTTTCCTTTGCCAGGTTAATGGAAATACCAATCTTTCATTCCAAACAAATTAATTGAATTTTTCACATCCCACATAAAGTGAACCCCAGCTAAGCTCCAGTTACAGGTAAAAAATGCAGCTGAATGGCTATCATAGGATTCTGCAGGACAATGATCAGGACTCAGGGTTCCCCCTAATGACTTGCTGTAAGAATTTTGACTGGTTTGTTTCCTGCTAAAAAACAATAAACAGTCTCCCACTGGAAGGGAGTGAATGTGATTAGGACAGTAAGTCATAACAGAATTCATTGGGTAATGTTCCCATGCTATTATGACCAGCTATTATGACCAGCTATTATCTGCTATTCCTCCTAAAAGACAGCAATAATTCCTATTAAAATTTCCACGTTTTTGAATGTGATACTTGTTTTTTCCAAAGAAAAAGTCCTGGGTAGAATGATTGGGGGTGGGGTTGTGGAGGTGTGGGCAGGGATTGATAAAGACAGTTATATTAATACATAAGGTGATTTCTCACAAAACTTCATTTTATAATGCTAGTTGGCCATTCTTAGACACTCTGTAGAGTCACAGTGGTTTGATGGGATTTTTTGGTTTCCTTTTCCTTTTGATGAAAACCTGAACTGAGTTAGTATCCAGAGCAAGTCTTTGTCATCACTCCAGGTGAAGGATTAGTACTAGAGTGGTTTGGGAAATGTTCAGAATTTCAGGTTTCAAACTATGTTGATTTTCTTCTCACTTTTTTTTTTTTCTTTTGGCAAAAATTGCTTATTTATTTGTGATTCTAGTCTCTGTTCCAGTATCTGCTACTGATACTTGGCTAAGTCTGAGCTGCAGAAGCAAGATGAAATTTGTTTTGAATTTCAGATTTTCTGTAGTTTTAGTAACAAACTAGAGATTATTTTTTAAACTTTCTAAAAGTTAACAAAATCATTAAGAGCAATGCACAGGATGTGTTTTGGGGATCAGAGAGGGAAAGCATTTTTGTTGTTCAGTCAAGGACAAGATTCAAGTTTGGCACCACAAATGAAGGGCAAAGGCAGTGAGGAAGGTATCTTAAATTACTTCTTGCAGGTACTTCATATGATCAGACAAAAATGCCATTCTAAAACTGAAGAAGTAAACACATTTCTCTTCAAAGTAAATAAAATTATTTTTAAAAAATGAACTCTCATTGATTGAAATTGTGAGATGTATGTGCAGGTGATAGTTTTTCTGGACAATAAATACCTATTCAGTGCAGTTTCAATGCCTTAACAGAGGTTTTATGCTCTGGGAGTTTGGAGAGCAGAACTCCCTAATCATAATGCAGATATATCAAAAGAAGTTCCTTCCAATGCCCCAGCAATTTGCCTTAAGAGCCTTTTAAAACACTGTCTTATTGATATGATTCTTATTTTTTTCTTGTTGGGTTTCACAAAATAAACACAGTGGTGTCCTAAGAACAGCACTGATATGTCTAATTCCTTTACTGTGTTTTCTGTTGTACTTAGGTTCAGAGGGAAATATCTAAGTTACTACTAAGCCAGCTTAATTACAAGTGAGTAATAGAGGCTAATAATGATTAATCAGTCTTTACAGCCAGGCAGCTTTCCCAGCAAGAAATCTGTTCAGACTTCAGCTGAAATAAAATTTATTCATCTTTCCTGAATGAATGGAAAAGCATTATCTGGTAATTACTTTTAATAACCAGACACTGAGAGAAGTGTTTGGTAGCAGATATATTTTTATAAATACACACACACATATATATATATGTACTCACTTCTGCCACTTTGTGGGTGAAATCGTCTTCTTTCAGTTCTTGTAGGATATAACATATCTTACTGAAACACACGGTACCTACCACTTTAGCAGCCTTCAGTTTCACTATGAGTTTTGAATTGTGTGAAACAAGGAATTGAGCACAAAAGAAATACAAAAAGCTATGGTCCTGCAGAGGACTAATAACATTCTTGCATGTTTAAAAAAAAGATCTAGCCTTTCATTAAAACTCAATCTGTTTTGGAAACTTTTAATGAAATCTCTTCCATACAATCCTCTTCTCCCTTGGCCCTTTTCCAGTCATATGTGCACATTTTATCTGGTCCTTTCTTTTTTGAGGTACGTGTGACACCCGTAAGGTGCCATTAACTGCTGATAGGGGAGCTAGCTGGCTGGCTTGAAGAACCAAGTTGAAGGTGGCCCTTAGCTACCCTTTACCAAAACAAAGGGGTGGGAGGAGAGCAGACCATCTCTCTGGCCTCCATATAGGTGATAAGGACACTGGGATTACAGTAGGAAGGAAAGCTCAATGTACTTCCTTTTTAAAGGTCATGAATGCCAGTGAAAGGTTTGCTTTCAAAATAACAGCTCAAGTAGGACAGCATGAGGGTTATGGAAGGGCATGCTTTTTTGATCATTCTAATTTTGGATGTTCTGCATAGCTCTGTTATTTTTCTTAAAATAACAGCTCAAGACTTCTCTGTTCTGTTTATAGTGTTTAACGATTGTGCATTGTAGGTGGAAAGATTTTACTCAAAATGTTTCTTTAAGGACTCCACACTCTATCAAACATCACTATTTTACTACAAAATCCTTCCTAATATTTATATTATTCATTTGTTCTTCTATTCATCCTGTCTCTTATGATATCTGTATGGAGGGAAAAAAAATCCTAAAGATTCATGGATGTTATTTGATAATTTTCCAGACGAAAAACTATTTAACACATAGGATTCCTACAGTGCCTAAAATGTATTTTTTTAATTTGCAGTGGCAGATACGGGATAGACAGGAAACAGGGATGGAGTGATAGGACTTCTATAAACAGTGATTAAAGTGACTCCACATACTTTATAAAGGCAGGGACACATCCATGGTTCCAGCCTATGACATGAGATCACCTTATCCACTCAAGAAAAGGAAGAAATTTGTCTAATTGTCATCACCTCACAGCAGTCTAATCCCAAATCTTGTTCTCAGCTACACCCCAGATATTCCATAATTATTTCAGTACAACACAGATGATGTCAGAGAGATAATTAAGTCGGCTGCGTAGGATGAGAGTTATTTAATTGAGTAATTATTTGAGCTGGCCAATCCATCATTAATTCCAATGCTTAGTGAGGGCAGGATCAAATTGCATTTCCACCCTGTCTGCAGGCACCAGTGGCACTTTGCACATTTGAAACTCTTCTACTAGATATGCTGCAAATGTCACAGTTATGGCCAACCTGATCTTGTCAGCCCTGAGCTTTGAGTGGGGTCTGAAGACTCAGGAGACCTATGCCCAAATGCACTTGGGAACCAAGTCCGGTGAGAATACATACATGTGACTGAATATACACTAACATCAAATTTGGGGAAAAATGCAACAGCCACAAGATGGGAGACAGATTCATTTCCCTCCCAAGGAGTTTGGACCCACATCTCTAACCTCTCAGGGGAGTGCCCTAGCTAAAGCCTGTGCTGGTGACTCTGGTCTCCTTTGGCTGGAGCTGGAGCTGGACCTTGAGACTAACAAAAGTGCATGTGCCAAGGGGCAGAGAGCAGAGGGAAGTCAGATGTGATTGTTAGGGGCTGCAGACTTCAACCCTCTGGAGTCTGGACTCCTCCCAGGTGTAACTTCAGGTTACAATCTGTTTGCAGGAAGTTTTTTAAGATGCCTGAAGATCAGGCTGGAAAGTGGACATAATATGCATTCCTGCTTTTTGTATTCTTCACAGGCCCAGTGTCTTGGGTTAGCTACACTGCCAACCTGAGCTGCCATGCCTGGTTTTACATTCTCCTGTGCCTCACCAGAGGCCTTTTTCCGCTAACCTACACTTAACAAGTTTTTGTGGAGGAACAGAGAAAGGCAAGAGGCTGGGCCAGAGCCCACCCTGCTGTGGGCAGAGATGTGGCAGGGCTGCGCTGTGGACCCAGACGGCTGCCAGCAAACAGCTGTTCCCTCTCCCTTGCACTCCAAAGCAGCCTTGAATTCCATGTTGGTTCCACCAAATCAGGCAGATGGAGGTGCTCAGCTGAGAGCATAAAATCTTGGTCCCCTTACACACTTTTAGACCAGATAATTTGCTGTGCCTTGCAGGCTCACATCATGTGTAGGTTTGGGGTGACTTTGTGTAAACAGCTAACACTTCAGAGTCTGTTCATTTCATTATGCAGGTTGTCTCTGTGTTGCTGATCATTTTAGCAAACAGAATAGAGAAGTAGAGAGGGAGTGAACAGCAGATGGAATACAGAAGTGAAGAGGGAAGAACATGCAAGAGAAGAACCAAGAAAACTCATAAAGAGGAAGGAAAAAAAAAAAGGAGAAAGGAGGATAAGAAAAAGAAAAATAAAGAACCAAAACAGCAGCCTAAACTATACTGAAAAACTACTTTGTTCATAATCTGAATTGACTAGAGAGGTCCACAGGGCCCAAGTACTGCTAGAGGCATTGCCATAAGCCCCTAGGGTAGTTGATCTGTGGGTAACCAGGCCATGCTGCTCTGCCACCCTCACCCGCTCCCTTGTCAGGTGACAGAAGAGTACAGAGAATGACAGCAAAGGTGTCCCTGGAATAAAGACAAAGCACACATAAGAGCAATGAGAAGGATAGCAAACCATTTTGCTAAACTGACATCTAAGCACTCACAGTGGAGAGAAGAAACATCTCTGAGGTTACCTCATTACAGCATCTGTCAACTTATTTTTGCTTTAAATCTAATCAATGCAAACATGGAAAAGCAAATGATGCCATAAACCCTATAAACACATCTGATGCCACAAACAGTGCCCTAGCTTTGGCAGGCTGCATGGGGGGACTGCTCCAGACTTCCAGCAGAGGAAATCTGAAAATCTAATTTAATACTTTCAGAAATTATCAAAATAAAAATGATCTGTAAGTTATGGGAAAGTGAACGTGTATAATTTTGATACTATTTTAAGGCATTTTCTCTATTATAATGAATACCAAAATAATTACACTCCTGTGAAAGTGCTCATAGTGTCTTGTTCTCTAAAAATTAATACAATGAAACAAATGGATACAAGTTAAAAATCCAAGATGATTTCAAAGTCTACTCCATAGTCAGTGCAGGCAAATGGATATGTTAAACTTCTATATTTCTCAGCTAATATACAAAAACATTATGCAAGTTAAAATGTTAAAATTTGAGAGAAGCAAAGACAATGCAGGGAAACTATTTCTACTGCACAGTCTTCCGTGAGAAGACCCACTTCTTTGTATTGGTGCCACCTCCCAGACAATATTAATGCAGCTATGCTGGATAGGAAGCCCTTAGACCTGAAGGAATATGTAAAGTGACTGAACTTCAAACATGAAGCTAGGATGATACCAAAATAGCAAATGAAGGGAAAAAATTTATATAATTAATAAGATATCCTTTAAAGTTCATTACTTGCTGTATCAGTTTACTGTGTCACGTCAAGCTGTCAAATTGTTTTAATCAGCCAGCTTTCTTTGATTTTTGTTAAACTTTTCTGCAAAGTTGCCACCTGCTGAAATAGATTTTGAAAATATAAGTATTTTTTTCATTTGATTGAAGAAGAGATAGGTTGCTATCTTATTGGGCAACAGAACCCATAACAAATAGTAAGGCAAACTGTGAGAAATACTTTCAGACATCATTGGAAGTCTTCCCAGAGGCTTTAGTGAGGTCTGATTATGTCCCATGAAGAACTACAAAGGCTATAATTTTTCTTTTACCAAGCATTCACTGAGAAAAAAACTCCACATTTGCTGATGGAAAGAAGAAGTTTTGTCCTGAAGCCTACTACCAGCAGATGAAGGTAATTTCCCATGGAGAAGTGAAAAGACAGTGATCTTCTTAGTACTGTCATACTAATGTAGGAAGAAAAAACCTGATCTGGTCCACTTCTCATTTTCAGTCATTGCAGATCATGCTCATGAACAATTGTTTACTTATTTCCAATTCAAGTTCTAGTAGTGATGGCAATCCAAAAAGGGAAGAGGAATACTTATGGCAGTATCTTTAGCTTGATAGCAGTCTCCATTTAAGCAGACATATCCCTTGTAAAAGGCATGGGGCAAGAAACTTATCTCCACAGACAATTAAGTTAATGGTTAAGTCATGGACTTCATTTGACATGGGGTTTGCATGCATGTGAGCATGAGAAAAGAAGATTTTGTGGAAGTGATATTGAAAAAGATTTGACTAAACTCAGTGACTATTATTTCCAGCTCAGGTCTGTTTTTCTAAAATCTTCCACTGTATTTGTGTCTCCTCATCAGCATCTGCACTCATTGATTTTGGATACTTTCTGTATATCCATGCTTATTTTTACAAGATAGTCCAAATTTTTGTCTTCTCCCAGTTCCAAACTATGGCAGAAGAAGTGCTCTCTTTGTTTAAAATGTAAATAACCTTGTAGGCTAGTTTCAAATGTTGTAGCATAGAAACTTGAAGGCTGATTTGGGCGTGCTTAAGATATAGTTAGTTTATATATAATATGCACTCACATTGAATTTATTAACATACACTCTGTACATGGTAATGGGGTCCATTTTCAAAATGTTCTGCTTGAAACGTGGATATTTATACCTGGAGAACATGGATGGAGAATACACCTTGCACAGGTTTCTCTAAAGAATAGGATGGTAGGTTTGACACTGATTTAAGAGAAATTCTGATGTGGGTTTGGACATGTGTTATTACCTTCTGCCTAGAAGGATTCATGCTGTCATTGAAGGAAAACAGCAGGGAAAATTGTAAGGAGGGGTCAGATGTGTACTACTCGAAAATACTTGGTTACCAGTAATGGACATTTTCGCCTTTGTATGGGTGTTCTTGGCATTTTCAAAGTCTGACAAATAAGTTAAAGCATTGTAGATTCAGTAGGGAGCCGAAGTTCATGGCTGAAATGAAATTAATTCATTATAATAACATCCCTCAGTCAGATCCTGAGACAGATGCAAGTTGTGCATAAATACCAAATGAGAGAAAACTATGTAAATAATTTGCTGCTTAGTTCAACAGCTGTATAACTGAATACATTTAAAACCAAAACATATTTGGAAGAGCAGACTGAGAGCTCATTAAACCTATTAAGATAATGATAATTATCGCCATAATAGCAGTTGACAAGAATCAGTGATTGAAAAAACCCAGCTGGTTGCTCAATAAAGCTGAAGCTCACCAGCTGCTCAACTTTAGCTCAAGAAATGTAATAGTGTTAAATTTTACATTAATCCTTACCACATCCAACAGAAACAGCTGTTAGTTTTAATTCTTTGCTTGTAGATGCCCATATTTTAGGCCTCAAAAGGAGAGCAGAATTGCAGTCTCATAGGGCATGGTTTCTACATTCCTATATGTTCAATTAAACATGGAATTTCTCTTCCAGGGAAGAGAAGCTGTTCAGCCAATTTAGCCCCCTTTAGTCTTCCTCCACTTTTGTCTGTTGCATCTTCTGAAAGAGCAAACATAAGGGCAAACCTCCCAATAAAGAACCCCATCTCCCTTTGCCATATCTCTTTCACTCAGCCTTATTTCTGGCTCTATGATGGTGTTGCCCAGGAGAAAAATCAGAACAGTAGTAGTCAGTGTTTAAATTTGAGGAATTTCCTAACCTCACATTTTTATGGCTGGACATATTATTAGTCTATAGACAGAAAGTACTTTCATTCAGGAAGCAGATTCTTGATTCTACTGAATTCTTGAAAAAATTTGCTGTTGTCCCCAGTGCCAGGTATTAACTGGAGACTGTAACAACATATGTGCTTGTAGAGTGAATAGCATCATTTACATACTTTTTTTAATCCTTTGTCTTAGAAGTGAGAGCACATGAGAAAGTGAATGGTGATTCATATTCTGCATTAAACTCTCTTCCTCTTTCATGGAAGTTAACAAGATTGTTAGCTGCTGCATAGATACTCTGTTTTAGAAATTCCTCAACAACTATCTCAACTCACTGTAACATTTCTTTTTTTTGTTTTGAAAGGGCAGCAAGAGCTAATTTGTGGTTCTATGTTTCAAAATATTGTATTTCCGTTTACATAAAGAAATAAAATTTGGGGATGCTTGTCTCTTCTACAGAAATGGACATTTTAATTAGTTCTGGAGTGCTCAGTTTAGTGAGGGTGGTTCTTATGTTTAAGGGCCAATACATCATGGAAATCTCTGTCTCAGTGAGTTTCCAGACCAAGTTTTCAAAATCTAGTAGCTAATCTATTACTGATAAAAGCTAGAATTTTCAATGACCATTTTAAGTAAGTTCTGCAGAAAGAAAGAAGTTTTAAAGTCCTTATATAGGAAACAAAGAAGGTCCTGAAGGTGATATTTGAATGTAAAAATATTTAAATAAAAAGAAATATTAAAATAACAAAAAAAAATTAAATTCAAACTGCCTCTCTGACTTATTTTTTTGTTGAGTATTAAAATGACATCTGCTACTCCAGAGCCAGGTAGAAAAAGAGTGGAACTGTAATAAAACTTTAGAGTTCTCTGTTGAAGTTATTTAAAGAACAAGGGACTGTTCCCTAACTATATTTTGTGTTGGGGTCAAACAGGTTGTCTCTTCTATGGTTTCCTCAGAAATCATGTTTTTGTGGAATTAAGTTCTGGACATAGTTAAGATCATGCCTCCATTCAAATTAGTTAGGCCTTGCTACCAGAATGAAAGGAGAAATAATTAATGTGTGTGTCACGGTGATTTCAGGGGAGAAATAATTAATGTGTGTGTGTCATGGTGATTTCAGGGGGAGAAAAACCAACAAGGTGATCCATATTTAGACTTCCCCTTTCCTTTTAAGTCCTCTTGTGTTGGATTATACAGCATGTCTCTGATAGTGCTGGTCGCTGACTATAAACACTTTTCCTTGTAGGACTGGTCCTGTGATGCCTGTAGCTGTGGCCAGTGGAATAAGCCCATATGCTCAGTGAAAGCAGTCAAAGGTTAGTAGAGCAAGGAAATTGTTTTTTTTCTAGTAATCTCAAGGAGTTTTACAGCTCGGTGTTCCAGAAAGAGTGAAACTTTGCACAAAACTGTGTGTGAAAGAAGGGAGTAACTGGCAACCAAGAAACAAGAGAACAATTAGACACAACTCACTGTCATTTCTATGTACTTCTGGCAGCATTTCAATAATCCAACAAAAAGTAAATAACATATCTAGGTCCTCAATTACTATGGGGTTTCAAAAGAATTTTATACCCTTATTGCTGGGGAAAAATGAGATACAAAGCTGAAAGATGTTTGAGGCACATACTTCATAGGTGAAGATTTTGATCTATAAGCATGGTGTTCAAATTGTGTTTGCTAAAAAGGGTTTTTAAAAGCTGTTTTTTTTCTTTTGGAAAGAAGTTGAGAATTCTTCAATATTTGGGGGATTCCCTTCCCCTTCTCCCTTTTCAATAAGCCAAACCTTTGTACCCGAAGAGTTTTCAAGACCTAAGTGTTCCTTATTTTGACCAGGGAGCTAGGGTGACAAGGAAACAGTAGGATGAATATCCAGTAAAAATTCTCTGCACACATATATTACATGTATATTTCTGAATATACACAGACATAGTGTGCAGTTTTGGGTGCCCTATTATATGAAGGATATAAATCTGTTAAAGAGTATCCAAAGGAGGGAAATGGAGATAGTGAAGGACCTTGAGGGGAAGCTATATGAGGAGCAGCTGAGGCCATTTGTCCTGTTCCACCTGGAGGAGACTGAGGTGTGACCTCATTGCAGTGTACAACTTGCTCATGAGAGGAAGAGGCAAGGCAGGTACCAGTCTCTTCACTATGGTGACCAGTGACAGAAATTGAGGAAACAGCCTGAAACAGAGTCAGGGGACCTTTCCTTTGAATATCAAGAAAAGGTGTTTCACTCAGATGGTGGCTCAGCACTGAAGAGGCTCCCCAGGGAAGTGGTGACAGCACCAAGCCTGACAGAGTTCAAGAAGCATTTGGATAATGCTCTCAGGCACATGGTGTGATGCTTGAGGGTGTCCTGTGCAGGGCCAGAAGTTGGACTTGAATGATACTTGTGAGTCCCTTCCAAATCAGGGTATTCCATGACTACTTGAATTGATATTGTGTATGTATATGTACACTATTTCCAGTCAGTGCACTAGCAGCAGAAAGTAATATTGTGGTGTGATCATGAGATATTTGTCCAAGTTGTAAGCAATTATTTTATCTTTTCCCTTTATCCAATGCGGGTTTTGAGTCAAAAGTTTAGATATCCTTAAATTTTTCCTTCAATTAGTCCTCCTTTGTGAGTTGTTTGATCCCTTTGTGTAAACTTTCTGTCTTAGAGTTATGTCACTGAGCCTTTAGCTTCACACTTTTATCTCAAAGATAATTACTCAGGCTACACTATTAGAAGGAAACAATCTGTTTGCAGAAAGTTTTTTAAGATGCCTTCTCTTGCCGATGGCCTAAGTAGGTCACAGAGATGTGCTTTCATCTATCTTTAGAAGAAGGTTTATCCAGCATGGAGGTTCCTGAAATAGAAATAGGGGAAATATTAAGTGCTCCACTACCTTCATGCTCTCCACCCAGCATTTCCAAGAATGATGGTATAAATAGAACCAGCATGTCACAGGTGATAGAGGGAAAATGTGTCTAGTTTTCCAACCTAAACTCTGCCTGGTTGGCTAGATACATACACACAAACACACACATTAATTTAAGTGCATCCCTCAGGAGGGCTACAAGGATATTCAAGCGTATGCTGAGAGAAAACTGGAGTGGCCAAAGCCCAACTGGAACTTAATCCAGCTACTGCCACCAAAAATAACACAAAAAGTTTCTATATTTACATTCTCATCAAAAAGCAGGCCAAGGAGAATCTTCATTCTTTGTTGGATGTGAGGTGAAACTTAGCATCAAATGGTGAAGAAAAGGCTGAGATACTTTGTACCTTCTTTGCTTCAGTCTTATGTAGTCAGACCAGTTGTTCTCAGAGCGCCCAGGCCTCTGAGATGGAAACCAGAGACAGGGAACAAAATGAAGCCCCCATTGTCCCAGGGGAAATGGTCAGCAACCTGCTACAACAGTTAGATCTGCACAAGTCTGTGGAACTGATGGGATCCACCCAAGGGTACCAAGGGAGCTGGTGAAAGTGCTCACCGAGCTACTTTCCATCATTTACCAGCACTCCTGGAGGTCTGAGGAGGGCTCAGTTGACTGGAGCTGGGCAAATATGACTCCCACCTACAAGAAGGGTTGGAAGGAGGGTTGTGAAGCAGCTCATCCTGAGTGCCATCACACAGCACGTATAGAACAACCAGGGGATCAGGCTCAGCAAGCATGCGTTTGTGAAAGGCAAGTCCTACTTTCCCGACAGGAACTCCTTCTATGACTTTCTTAGTGAAGAGGGAAAAGCTGTATTCTGTCTTCCTGAACTTCAGCAAAGCTTCTGACACTATTTCCTGCAGCATTCTCTTGCAGAAACAGACAGCTCATGGTTTCATGGGTGCACTATTTCCTATGTAAAAAAATGTGAAGATGCCCTGGCCCAGAGAGTGGCAGTGAATGGAGTTGCATCCAGTTGGCAGATGGTAACAAGTGGTGTTCCCCAGGGATTGGTGCTGGGGCCAGTTCTGTTTATTATCTTTATTGATGAATGTGGGGATTGAGCGTACCCTTGCTAAGTTTCTGGATGACACCAGGCTGGGTGGGAGTGCTGATCTGCTGGAGGGCAGGAAGGCTCTGCAGAGGGATCTGGACAGGCTGGATCATGGGCCAAGGCCAGTGGTGTGAGGTTCAACAAGGCCCAGTGCTGGCTCCTGCCCTTGGGTCACAACAGCCCCAGGCAGTGCCACAGGCTGGGGCAGAGTGGCTGCAAAGCTGCCCACAGGAAAAGGAGCTGGGGGTGCTGGTGACAGCAGCTGAACATGAGCCAGGGTGTGCCCAGGTGGCCAAGAAGGCCAATGGCATCCTGGCCTGTGCCAGCAATAGTGTGGCCAGCAGGAGCAGGGCAGGGATTGTCTCCCTGTACTCAGCCCTGGTTGCACCTTGAATCCTGTGTCCAGCTTTGGTTCCCTCACTCCAAGAAAGACATTTTGGTGCTGGAGCATGTCCAGAGAAGCACGATGGAGCTGTTGAAGGGTCTGAAGCACAAGTCCTGAAGTATGTGAGGGAGCTGGGGTTGTTTAGCCTGGAGAAAAGGAACTTCAAGGTAACATTATCACTCTCTACAACTGCTTGAAAGGAGGTTGTAACCAGGTCGATATTTGCCTCTTCTCCCAGGTAACAAGTGACAGGACAAGAGGAAATGGCCTCAGGTTGTTCCAGGGAAAAAACCTCTTCACAGAAAAGGTGGTCAAGAACTGAACCAGGCTGCCCACAGAAGTGATTGAGTCACCATCCTTGGAGGTATTTAAAAGACATGTAGATGTGGTGAGTGGGGACATGTTTTTGTGGTGGACATGGCAATTCACGGCTGGACTTGATCTTATACTCTTTTCTAATGGAAGTTTTCTGATTTTATGACTCTAGAAGGACAAGGGAAAAGGTAGCAGCCTTATTTAAGATTAACCAAAATTTATAACCAATGTTTTAGATGAGCTACAATTTCATATGAAGCTCCTCATATGATCAGTGGAATATAAAATTTTGCCAGGAGAAAATTATTAATCTGCCTCATCACATTGTATCATCAGATATGCTCAGAGCATTTTTAGGTGTCAGTTACTCTGGAGTCCCATGGGTTTTGTTGACATCAGTTCTATATTTAGTTTTATAGTGGTGATTTTGCCCACCTGTTTAGAAACAAACAAACAAACAAACAAAAAATCCTAGATAAAGCCTATTAAACTGAATGTAATTTGGAGAGTTGTCAAATGTCTTTCCTCCCCCAGATCTGCCAGGCAAATATCTCTGTGATTAAAACAAAGAAAATAAATTAATCTCCGCCTTCTTATTACAATACAAAGTGCGAGTAGCCAGGAAACATGGCGCAAAACCTGATGGTACACAGTGTCCTTAGATCACTTGGCCATTGTTTTCTGTCACAGCAGCACATGTTAATGATACAAAGAGGTTTAACATTTTTTGGCTTTGGCTTTTCATGTCACAACCATAATAAATGTGCATATTATTGTTTGTATTGCCATATCCTTTAGATGCACCGCCAATTTCTAGAGCCTGTTCATGCACAGCCAAGGACAGAATTTTTCCCTCAAACTGACTGACTGAATTAAATTAGGCAGAAATATTGCCATGCAGATTCAGCTGTGAAGTAGTGTGTCACAGTACAGAATGTTTATGTTGCAAAAATGTTGTGTGGGTCAAATCTGCTGCAGGAAGACCACAGCTTTTTTGCTTTTCACTTACCAATTTAATTCTGCTTTAAAAGGCCTTTGTCTCAGATGGACCTAAGAAATCCTTAGTTGTATTTACTTAAAAAACCCAGCAACCTTCAAAACAATAAAATAGTCCATAGAATGTTTAATCCAGAAGAACAGGAAGAAATAAACAGATTTGGGGTTTCTTTTGCTTATTTTAAGGAACTTGGGCCACAGAGAAGAAAATCAATTATGATGAAGAACGAAGAAACAAGTTTTAATGTGGACAATACCCGAGCCTCTCCTTTCTCTCGCTGCCTGCAGCCACTCAGTCCTGTTATAAAGCCTCACAGAACAACTCCATTTGATGAAGAATTCAGAACACATCTCTCACATTTTCGCTATGGTCCTCCTCCCCTTGAAAACATGGAAACATTCCAGGGATCCTTGGAAGGAGGGTCTCGTAAACGCAAGAGCATGCCAACAAAAATGCCTCCTCCCATCACCCTTGAGGATTCCTCATCATCACCAGACAGACCTGAAGACCACAATGACTTAGGCTCTTCCAGTCTCCCCTTGGTGTTCCAACAGCCAGCTCAGCCCAAGTACAGTTCCCAGATGATTGACCTCTGCAACTTTGGTTTTCAATTCTACAGAACTCTGGAGCACTTTGGAGCCAAGCCCATTAAGCAAGAACCAGTGAAGCCTAACATGGCATGGCCCAGTAGCCCAGCATTCATGCAGGCTCCTTACCCTTATTATCCTAAAGTCCACCCTGGCTTAATGTTTCCTTTCATTGTGCCACCAAACTTTCATTTCAGGAACCCTTTTCAAATGAAAAGACCTCCAGAACCACCCTTCAGGAGGCCTGAAGTAAGAGAAAGTGGTGAAAACAAACAGAAAGTGGAAAGAGTAGATGTCAACCTTCAGATCGATGACAGCTACTATGTTGATGTGGGGGGTGAACAGAAACGCTGGCAATGTCCCATGTGTGAGAAATCCTATACATCCAAGTACAATTTGGTCACCCATATCTTGGGTCACAGTGGCATTAAGCCACATGCCTGCACCCGGTGTGGCAAGCTTTTCAAGCAGCTGAGCCACTTGCACACGCATATGTTAACACACCAGGGCACTCGGCCACATAAGTGCCAGGTGTGCCACAAGGCTTTCACTCAAACCAGTCACCTTAAGAGACACATGATGCAACACAGTGACATCAAGCCTTACAATTGCAGGATCTGTGGCAGGGGTTTTGCCTACCCCAGTGAGCTGAAAGCACATGAGTCTAAACACGAGAGTGGACGAGAAAACATTTGTGTGGAGTGTGGTCTGGACTTTCCAACTCTGGCCCAGCTGAAGAGACACCTGACCACCCACCGTGGCCCCATACAGTACAATTGCACTGAGTGTGATAAGACCTTCCAGTACCCAAGTCAGCTGCAAAACCACATGATGAAGCACAAAGACATCCGCCCCTACATCTGCACTGAATGTGGCATGGAGTTTGTGCAGCCCCATCACCTGAAGCAGCACTCCCTGACTCACAAGGTAAGCCAGCTCTCACCTTGCATCTGAAGGTAGTACGAGGATTACAGCCTGCTAAAGGTACCTCCTCAGAAATGTGGCCTCTTGGCAGCTGCAGAGGCTTAGGCAGAAACCCCAACATTGCTGGCAGTCGTATAAGCCAGATGTGTTTGTCAGTCTTAAGAAAGTATGCGTAAACCCAACTTTGTTATAAGCAGGAATT
This sequence comes from Drymodes brunneopygia, assembly GCA_013400955.1. NCBI lineage: Eukaryota > Metazoa > Chordata > Aves > Passeriformes > Petroicidae > Drymodes > Drymodes brunneopygia. Next base: position 154,340 of record VZTZ01014603.1, read on the forward strand.
CAATTAAACCACCTGTATCACTTCCCCAAACTGGATTCACATCTCTCTCTTTCTTGGGGCTTTTTGCATAATGATCTTCTGTAAAATTTTGCAGAGCTGTATAACCACCTCCCAATCTCAAAATTCTAAAGATTTTTTTTACTGAAAGCCAGTTCTGCTACTTTGTTCCCTTAATTAGGAAGTACGTGCGTTTGTAGTGGACTGCAGCAAAAAAATGTGTGTTATTACTCATCAGATTTTGAAGAATCATTATAATGAGACATTTAAAAATCAAAATAACCCTAAGAAAAATTCCCCTTTGTGCACATGTTATCCAGAATGCCAGTTAATAGAAATGGACAAGCAGGATCATAATCACAGCCAATTCATATCATGTGGCAGTCTTGCCACTGCTGACAAGCAGCGACAGCAGAGTCAGCTTAGGGTAGGAGCGAGCTTTGGAACATTTCCAAAAAGATTGCTTTCAAAAATAGGAAAAATGTAATTGTTCTATTCAAGAAGCTCTGAAATTGACTATCCACTTTTACAAAAATAATAAGACAAGTCAAAACCTTTCACTTTAAAAAAAGTTTGCTTCTAGATTTGCATAATTTTCCTTTAATGTTTGAATTTCGGCTTTTACATGAAAAACACAGAGAGCTGCAGCACTTGAGTCTTATGGTCACATATTCTTTGAAAATCCAACAACCTCTACTTCCACTTTTGCTTTTTCTTTTCTGCTTCATGCTTATAATTTCTGTTCTTTCTGGAGATTCCCTGGTCTTTGGATTTACGGTGCAAGATTCCACTAATTGAAGACTTGGTAGGGTTTTTTTGTCACAGGAAATTAAATGCCCCTGAGCCCTTAGAAAGCTTCTGCTTCTTTGTCCACAGCCACAGGGGGATTCAGCTGTGAATAGGGTTTACAGTACTTAGCTGACTAAATGTAGCCTCGTATCAGATGAGCAGACACTTGAAACTGCTGGTGATGTTCAGTTTTAGCTTTGTAATTAACTGTGAAACCACTGACAGTCATTTCACATCTTTTTAAAGAGGGCCTGCGGAAGGAATGACTGCTCTCAGAACCTCACTAGTAAATCCTTATTACCTTCAACAAGTTAAACACTTCACCTGTTTAGTAGCAATTCTTTTATTTTCATGGTATCTAAATCACTCTTTGAGAAGCTGACAGACCACATGGGTGTGAGTAAGAATATTGAATTATGCAGTAGTAAATTGAGTGGATAGCATAAAAGGTGATAGAAATGTTCTATAAACCTCATATAAAATGAGATCAGTCCATTAGGGTTACTGAAAATCCCACTAAAAATAAACAGGTTTTTCTCTCTTCAATAAATGTAAGATGTATAGTCTTATTTGGTGGTATGGCTTGACTACTCTCAATTGCTTCAGATAATTTTCTATAACTTTCTTCCAAAAAGGGCTGTGCCTTCTTCATAATCCAGTCACATTCAATTATTAAAGGCAAGCACTACTTTAGTCTTTTAATTTGTGGGCTTTTATTCTTGGTCAATATGTGCACATGTTTGATCAATACTTCACTTAAGCATCGGAGCAGGACAGGGAAGCTCTGACGCTGACGATGTCTGATTGATTTGTAAACAGGCTTCATTATTTCATTAAGCTTACATTTTGTTTTACTTCTCTGCTTCTCGGAACCTTGTAAGAATTTGTCAGGAGAAAATACATAGGTACCTTGAAAAACGTTAAAAGTGAAATAATTTCTGATCAACCTTGCTAATGCAGGATGAATAATTCATGAGTTCCTGTACCGAAGATTAATTACCTAGAAAATTTTCCATCAATAGAATTTTTCTTTTCTTTCAGGGTGTGAAAGAGCACAAATGTGGAATTTGTGGCCGGGAATTTACCCTGCTGGCCAACATGAAGCGACATGTCCTGATCCACACCAATATCAGAGCCTATCAATGCCATTTGTGCTTCAAGAGCTTTGTGCAAAAGCAGACTCTCAAGGCCCACATGATTGTTCACTCTGATGTCAAGCCCTTTAAATGCAAGGTAAGTGTATTTGGTGGCAGAGGCATTAACTTACAGTATATTTCTCTGATATTATCATCTTATTAAATGGTAGAATTAGAAAAACAAAACTTGCTAGCACATACTGCAGTTGCATTTAAAAATTGGCATAAACCAGTCTGATTTTCTTTCTTTGTCCACGTTCTGCTTATGTAGCACAAAATAATGGAGGTAAATATTTGTGGTTTACTCCCTTTCCCTTCAGTATCATTCAGCCTCACGAAATTTTTGGGTTTTTTTGCCCTGTGATTGTTTAGATGCCACAGACATTTGAGGACAGTAAACATGTCTGACATTTGCTTAGTACAACCATCCAAACAAAAGTTTAAGTGCTTGATAGCTTGAAACACTGACAAAAAACAGAAATCAAGTCATGCAACCTGCAGAGGATCATGGAAAAGCAGCAGCCACACCTTCACACAGTGATGCTATGCAACAGTTCAAGAAAGGAGTCAGAAAAAGCCAAAGCAAACTAAAACTACAGAAGGGATTTGAATGGGCCAAGTGTAATTATCAGCCTGAAATGCAGGGCAGGATATCAGCATGCTGACAAAACAGCCTCTGAGACCACCTGGCCTTTCTACGATCCTGTGCAAATTCCAGTTTGCTGCTTCCCCTCAGCACTGGAGGCTGAGATTCCCTTTCCACCCTCTCTTCTCCTCCCTCCCCATAAACCTTTAAGGCTTTATTGACCCTGTTCACTTCTATTCTATTCCTTATGAATTATTCATATCCATATTCTTACTCAGTATTGGATGCTACATAAGTTCTTTTGCTGCCTATCTGGTTCATTACTGTAGCCATACCTTCTGAAGTCAAAGATTGTGGATTTTTTCCCCACTTTAACTTGTTCTAAGATGGCTGTAAATACAGAGTGGAGCATGTTACCCAGTTTATGCATAAGTAACTGAAGACTGATTTGGAAGCAATTTCTGAAACTCTTTCATCCTACCTCTCTATGCTACTGAGTATTTTCTTAAAAGAAATATTTTATGAAGAAGCAGAGATGGATGAAAAATTTTAAATGGAATTATATTGTTGTGAAAAAATGTAGATTTTGAAAATGTCATAGGAATATATGATATTCAGTGCTAGTTGTGGTAAGAAAATGTCAAAATGAATCTCTCTGACTTCATACTTTTCCTTTGTTAACTTCAAAAAATTTTACTTTCAAAAACTAGCAGCAAAGTCTTCCAACTTCCGTATTTTGTTTTCTTTTCATTTATGTCTTATGACAATAGTATTTTGTATAGTAGGGCTTACATTATTCCACGTTGATAAAATAATTTCTTTTACTGAAAATCTTAGGGTATAACATGTCATGTCTCTGGAGATTTTCATTCTTTGAGAACATCTGCAAACCTACCTTTTTGTTCCCATTTGGTTGAAGTCCTCCTTTGACTCCTCAGACTTCAGAAAAGTAACTCAATTTTTGGATCAGATTTTGTGGGTGCAGTATGGGGACCCACATGACTTTTTGGGTACGTGCAGATTAGCTGGAAGGTTGTGTTCAGCTCAGTGTTTAATGATGACAGACTATCGAAACTTGGAGCGGGCAATAGCTGGAACTGGGAAATGGAGTATCACCAGTATGTTTTCCAGACAGTAACAAAAGCTCTACAGGAACACCTGTTTTTCTTATTTTTTTACTTTTCTGTCCCCACCCAGTGTTCCTAGGAGGAAAGAAACAAGTAAGCATAGTGAATCTGTTTTTCATATGGCTGAAGGGGTATGAATCAACATCAGTGCCCCTGACAGTGAAGATTGCAACAATAAGCAGAGGCAGAATCAGGAATTGCTCTTTTGCATTAATAACATCCTTGCATTACCTCTCTGACAGAGCCCTCAAAGACTCTTGAAAGCAAATATTTCTGGCTGGTGCTTGGAGGGTTAAGGCAATGACCAGATAGCAGCCTTTTGGCACCAAGCTCCTCCTTAGCAGAAGGAAGGATATAGCTGTATGAACAGCCTGCTTAACAATGGCTCACATGTCCCTGGGGAACCGCCTGCAAATAGATTTCATCTTGCTTTCTCTTGTACTTTTCAAAGCTTCCTGTTTTCTCACGGTCCTTTTGGACAGTTTACAGTCATTCTCCCTCTCCTTCTTTCTTTGAGGAAAGGAACACCCTTCTTATGATGAAAAAAAAAAAGAAGAAGAATGCAAGGGAAAGAGAGCACAGCAGTAGCCTTTATACTTCACCACATGCAATGATTTTCTTTACCTTTTTCTCACAGCAAAAGAAAACATGAGCTTTCCTATGTGTCTAATCACAGCTATGCACATACTATCAGAACTGAGGGGGTAGCAAATAGTTGTCCCTTCTGTTTCCTCATCCAGCTGCAGCCTGGATCTCTGTTTGATTTTCCTCTGAAGAGTGAACTTGTCTATAGCAGTTAAAGCCCTGAGCCCATGTTGCCTTGTTTATTTCTGTTTAAGAAAAAAAACCTGGAGAGTTGTGAAGGTTTTCCAACAACTGGTGCAACAGTACTGATTCTGATTTGTAGAGAAAGGTCCCAAAAAATTTACTGTTTGTTTTAGTGCTGAAGTAATCAGTGTTTCAGACCTCCAATAAAGGATGTAATGGATTTTTCTTCAGCCCAGACAAATATACACTGCAGCAGATGTTTGGAACACCTTTTTTCCCCCATCTAAAAATGTGTGTTTTAAGCAAGAGTCACGACCAAAGAAAATGTGAGAGAGAAGTACTTTCAGAAGACACAAAACAGACTGACAAATCTAGAAGGACGATACTTGATGTGCTGGCTTGGGAGGACAAAATCCAGGATTGGACTAATGTAGACTTTGAACTAATGCAGACTTTTCTAGGAAACTATACTGAAGTTCATTTCATCCGCCAGTGCAACAAAGTCAGTTCAGCAGACTTGCAGCTACGGTGTTTCTCTTCAAGATTTTAATTTTGTCTAAAGTAGACAGGCTAGCAGAAAGTCCACAAGTAAACCATGTTGCTCCTGACATCCCAAGTTCTCTTGCATAAACTTCTCATCTCCCTGAGTCTATGGTGCACTGTGATGGGTTCTGCTGGTGCTCCTCCCATGCAACTGTCTCAGGGACAACTTTCACGTTCTGCTCGTAAGTGCTCACCAGCCTGTCATGTCAGAGAGAAAGAAGATGTTGTACCATCTTCTAGTTTGATCTGCAGACTCAGGCTCTTCATTGGGCACTAGCTGTGTACTCCAGCTAGGTTTGAGTTGCTGTCTTCCAGCATACAAGAGAGAAACCCACTTCCTTTTACATCTGGATGATAGATATTCATCTGAAAGGTGTCTCGTGCCTTTTTGAAATGATCAGTAAAACAGAGCCACAGAGACCCATCATTCTGAAAAATAATTTTCCTATCTGCATTTCTTTAGTTTTCCTGCCACACCTCTGCACTCTAGTACCATTTCCTCACGTCCCCAGAGGAGATTTCAGGACAAGAACATGTTACACATCTCTAAGATGTGCCTGACTTTGGAAAATGGAAAACCTGTCAACTTTATTCAGAGACACAGATCTTTCATGCTGTAAAGAGCTATCCTTTACCAAGTCCCTGTCTTTTCAGTATGAAGAAAGAGAAATGACTATTGCCTTGACAGAAAGCAACTAAATGCCCCTCCTAGATCAGTTTTAATAATCAAAACCTTATAAAGATAAGGATTTGCATGCAGTACTGAAGCCTCTCTTCCACTCAGCATGATTCTCCTTGGTTACCAGTTCAGACAGAGAAGACCTAGATATAGGAAAACAGGTTCTGGTGCTAGCATATGTCAGCCACAACGCAAGCAGAGAACCATAAGCCTTCAGCAAACAGGTGTTAGAGAGATTTATTCTTGGAATTCTTGTAGCAAGAGTAATACTGACAGGTTGTTCCAGCAGCTGTCAAGATACAATCAGCTGCTGTTACTCCTTGCACATTTTCTGTGCTCATTAGTATTTCTTCTCCTCTGTTTCCTCCCAGCACTTTCTGAGCTACTTTTTGGTTTCATCATTTCTCTGAGTGTAAACCATCCTGCATATTATCTTTCTTTGAATGTGAAGACAATATTCTTTCCTCAGTGGATGGATGACCCTTGGAAACTTAAAAAAATTAATTATTTACTTTCTGTGACTATTCTTTTTTTCCCACCAACTGTCTTGTCTAACACTTTGCTGATAAATTTATTTGCTAGGATTTGCATTTTAGTAAAATTACAGACAGAAATACACAAAAGGGTACATATGCAGCTGAAGCAAATAATTTTTTGAAAAGCAAGTTAATGTTTTCAGACTCTTTGCAGCACTGACTCAGGTCTAGTTTTTATTTTAAAACAGTACACCTGTTAATTTTTGTATTAATGAACAGATTCAGTTTTCCCTCAAGAGAGGGCTCAAAACACAAAGCATATGGTACTGTTTCTCCAAGGATCCTTTCACTATCTACATTTCATCCAGATATTCCAGGTGACAGCTTTCTGAATTTAAATATACAAGTTCTGTATCAGTTCTTTTGTTATACCCAAATAAATAAAATCAAAATTCAGATTATACAAGAAGTCTGATGGAGTCTTGGTAATTATTATTTAGTAATTGTCTACCAGATGGTTACCCTGCTAGATGAAGGCTTCAATTACTCAGTAATGGTGACTCTGGTTCATACAGAAATAAAAATAATTTTTAAAAATTAAAATCCAATGGTAAAACAAGTCAGGAAAAGAAAAGTAGAAAGCAATCACAGAAGTTTGCAGAGGATGGAAATAGCCACTTGAATGTGAATAAAATTATAAATCCTGATAAGGGAAGACCAGAAGACAAGTAAGACTGGATGCCTGTGATAGTGATGTCAAACTCTCATGTCTTAAGAATACATAAGAGTCCAGACTACAAAAGGACCCATCTAAATAAACAACAACAATGAATGAAACCCACCCTTATTGTTCCATCAAAGGGAAAACTGCACGATCAATGGCTTGAGCTGGCAGGAACAGCTTCAGGGAAAGCTGAGTCATTCTTGCAGCCTCCTGACTGTTTAAATTGCAGCTTACTCACCAGAGACACAAAAACACAGGAGCTGATAAACAAATGATGAAAGAATCATGGAAAAAAGGGGTGAGCAAGAAACACAGAAAAACAAGGAATTGCTTTTTCTCTTTCAGCAAAATGCGCATTTAATTGCCACTTAAAGAGAAGTAATATTCTGCTTGACTGTTTCACATAAACTCTTAATTGGTTTTATTTTATAATTCCATTTCTGCCTGACATTGTTCTTGGTTAAAGGCTAGATGTGCAAACTACAAATGGAATGGTTCACCAGGGCAGAAACCTGTACTTTGAATCTCATTCAAGTTAAGAGCCTTCTAGATTACCCCTTTAAGTCTTTCACCTCCTTACAACAATATTGTCTGCTTTTGGGGAATCCTTGACTATGTGTCCTGGTCACCAATATTAAAAAATGTCAGCAGTTCAGAACACCTTAGATGCTCAAACATATATTTTTATCTGTAGGATTTTTGCCTGGAACATTGAAAAACATATTGCAGCCAAAAACTGCCAGGGTTTAAGTTGAGAAGTGTAGGTCCTATTTCCTTTAAAAGTGTTGTCCTTGAAAATGCTGCTACAAACTAATGATTTTCGTTCTTACCATTTTTACAGCTGTGCGGAAAGGAGTTTAACAGAATGCACAATTTAATGGGACACATGCACTTGCACTCAGATAGTAAGCCATTTAAGTGCCTCTACTGCCCCAGCAAATTCACCTTGAAGGGGAACCTAACCAGGCACATGAAAGTCAAACATGGGGTCATGGAAAGAGGATTTCACTCTCAAGGTAATAATTTTCAGCGAAGTTATTCTCTGTGAGATCTGAATATGCACATCAGTAAACACAAATGGGCTTTGTACTACAGATCAACCAACGTGTGCCATGGATCCAAAGCTATTGCAAGAGATAGAATCCCATAAGCCTGTGAAGTTGTTATTAGGTGTATTACTATACTGCTATGTGTCAGTATTACATGTCCCAAATAAATCATAAACTAATCCTAAACTGACAGGAAAAGAAAATCTGAAACACTTATGATCCTTTATCATTGGTTATTGGATTCCAGTCTGGAACAGGGATGGAATGGTCAGTGGGTCTACATCCAGGATACAGGTCATTCTGTACTGTATTGACATAGCTGGTGTCAGATGAAGGCCATAGGCTCAAGATCCCATTTACAGGGAAGCACATGAACAGGAGGGGATATTCCTCCCCATCTCAAAGTATAAGCATTTTTGACTACTGAGGGTATCCTGCAAAACTTTTCCTGTCTGCCAGCTACCACATATACTCCCTGAAGTCATACTCATGACTGTACACAGATCAGTGCTGTCTAAAGAAGTGGGGGAGCTAGGGAGAATTTTTTGGGGGGGGCTTGAGTATCCAATATATGTTTTTTAAGATTTTGTGGATAAATAATTCTTTAATGGGCAAGATTTCTTGGTGTTCCTCATATTGAAGATTTAGGGCAGCTTGGCACATATGTAAAACTCCTACTCTAATGACATTTGGCGTAAAATTTATGAAGGTCCTAAAGGCTAAGGAAAGAAGTGGTTTTTTCTGTAAATCTCCTACAGCATCATGCTAGTTAGATAATTGCTTATAGTTGGAGATTGCCTAAGAGCTTTTCATTGTACAGAGATTCTGTGGCCCTTGAGGCTTATCAGATATGAGAAAATTTATGAGGCCTGATACCTGTTTATGAACCCTTTAAACTGATACAGCTTGTTGCAAAGTAACATCTGGTATCTAGTGAGACTGCATAGATCCTTCAGAAACTGGATTCCTTTACTGAGGGAAAAATAAAAAACAAAGAAAATAAAAGCAAGTGAAATAGGTATTTGCTTTCATAGGTATTTGCTATCAGGTGAAAGCCTCACCCTGTATTGTCACTAGTCTTTAATGAAGCTGGCCTATGCCTGCAGTATCTGAATTCTTTTCAATATATCCTGATGATGTTTGGAGCATATTTGAGTCCACAAATGACTCTTGGATAATCTGTATTTCCAGCTAGAGGGAAGCCACAGTCAAATACTAAGACAAACCAGATCCAGGACTAGATGCAGATTTATATTACACTGCTCAAAATCATAATTGGTTTATAATGATTTCCTCAAGCTGAAGCACTTCCTAGTGCACAGGGTTTTTCAGTTGATTGGTTTCTCAGTGGGTGAAAGAAGAAAAATTAAGGAGAGTTATAGACTGCTGAGGCTGTTGTCTTTTCATTTTTGAAGTATTAACTTTGAACCACAGGGTCCATAGAACAAATACATTAATATGTTTATAGTTTTTTCCACACTTCTGAAAAACAAGATACAAAACCTGGGACTTGGATTATGCACTGTGATGCTTTAGATCCAGTATTTCTTTTGAAAAAAGAGTAAGAAGGACAAAGTGAGTAGGTTGATTGGCAAAATTCAGTTTACAAAAGGCTGGACCATTTCACTTTTCTTCCCAGCTGCATCATCCAGAGTCTGGCTGTACAAAACAATGTTTTGTGTGTGCCACCCTGGCTGTGAAATATATACAATAGCACTTCTTTTTGCAGCATCTCAAAGGAGATGCCATGAGATGTAAACAGTGAAGTACTTGGAGATAGCTGGATAGTAGACAAAGGTAAAATATGAAATACAAAGCCACCTATGATTTTGTTTTTTAGCTATATATCAAGTAGTAAAATTTCCTATATATAAATTTTCCCTTTTCTCCTCCCCTCAAACCACTACAAGGTTTTGGAAGAGGAAGGATTGCTCTGTCCCAGACAAATGTCTTGAGAAGCTTGGAACAGGAAGAGCCATTTGATCTTTCCCAGAAACGCCAAGGGAAGGGAATCTCCTTTCATTCTGATGGCGAGAGTGCCAAGGGAAGCTCATGCCAGGAAGAAGAGGAAGACAACTGCTATGAGGCAGAGCGGTACAGCCCTGCCTCATACCATCACGATGACAACAAGCTGTACATGGCTCAAGATCTCTCTGGCAAACCTGAGTGCATGATGAAGGACTTCAGAGAGTCCTACTGTGATGAGAAGGAAGAGGTGTTAAGTGAGGGAGGACTGGGGAAGAGAATAGGAAATTCAGACAAAGAGGAGAGATGTGGAGAGGGAGAGCTCACAAACAACAAAGAACATCTCAGCTTTAGATCCTTTGAAAAGGCCAGACTTGGTCACTCTCTCTCTGATTACTTGTATTTCAAGCACAGGAACAAGAGTTTGAAAGAATTGCTGGAAAGAAAAATGGAAAAACAAACAATGCTTATAGGCATTTAAAATGGACATTTTAAAACAGCTGGAAAATGGTAACCAGATAGATTTTAACATTAATTGTAAGCTACCAAAGCCTGGAAGTCTGTAGTAGTATTTAGAAATAAATAATCCAAATTATTAAAAATAATTTAGGATAAAACACATACATTACAAGAATAAAGCAGCTCAAGGTCACCAAGAAATGCAATAGATATTGAAAAATAACACTTTTATATTTATCCATTTGATGTATAGCAGACAATGGGTTGGGTACAGAAGTTTACTTCCTATTATATGGGGATAGATACATGCAATTTTCTACTTAGCAGAAAGCAACATACTTTAGCGTCTGATTTATTATCTGACTAAATATATATGAACACTTCTAACCATATGCCTCAAAAATATCTGAAAATTCAAAGTATTTCACATTAGAAGCCAGAGTACAATTAAACACAGCATGCATGAAAATGCTGTCAACAGTCAGAACTAACACAGTCCAAATACTTTGATTTATTGAAGTGACTCTTAGTTCAACTACTTAAAATGAGAAATGGGAAACAAATTAATAAGAAATACTAATGTCTTGGGAGGTGGTAAAGAACAGTTCTGAAAGGCTTTGAAAGGACTGAGATTTATTACAAAACCAATCCTCTGCCACAAGGAATGTTCGTGCTTTGCTGTGTTTCAGCCAGTATGGGAATATTCAGAAATTTCTTTAAGTGAAACTGCATAGGTTGTGTAGACATTTTGTTCTACTGCCTGCTTCGACCAGTACATTTTCTGGGCAGCATCAACATGCAGCATTCACAATCTTGCCATAGTTACACGTAACATGGTATGTGTCATTTAACTGAAAAAAATTATGCAGCTTTGCCATTTCTCTCTTCAATTTATTATGACTAGTAAGGGTGATTTTGAAATGCACAGATCTGATCAATTTTTGTTTCAGAAGGTAAAAATCACCCTTATAGAACAAGTAGTACCTCACAGAGGAAAACCTTCCTCTTATTGGAATCAGAAATTTTCTCATATCAAACATATCTTTATCAGTAAGCTGCAGGCCTTTCAGACAAATTTCACTCATGCTGTTTTTATGAAGTCAAACTCAGCTTTCCATCCTCTAATTCTTACACCTTTGAAAGTTTATAACAAACATGGAAAAAGGGTATTCCATTAAACTTTTCATTAATGGCATGAATACTTTGAATATATTAGTTCCTGCATCTTCAAGAAGAACAAAAAGCAGGCAGCCCTGCACCATCCTATTGCTTACATGGAAATAAAAATTTAATTAGTCATAAAATTTGTCCCATGTCCTTTGGACATCCCAGCTTAAAAGGTTAAAGTCCATATATATGGTACATCTCTTCTGAATGTTATTACCGTCTTCACTTAAGTTCTTGAGTTGAAATACATTGCAATCATACTCTCTATATAGCAAGTTATAATTAAATATAGTCATCTACTTATGGCTTCCTAAGACAAGTCATGTAGCTGCAGCTCTCTGCCCCTATAAGAAAACATACACCTTTCAAATTAATGATCCTCATGCCTACCAATTAATCAGCACACACAGGGCAAAGCTCTTATCCCTCATATAAAGCTGGATTTGTGTAGTCCAAGGCTGCAGATGGTGTTTTCCTTTTTCAAGGCTCAATCATGGCGTAGCATGTGCAGAAATTCATGCAGAAAAAGCTGTTGATAAAAGAAAGACTAACATCCAGGTGACTCTTCTAAATTAACTCTATGTCTGATGTGCATATTTTTTAAAATAAAAATGTTATGCCAAATTGAACTGGCAGGTAGATCACTTTAAACCTAGAATTTAAAAAGTCTTTGAAAGTGAGATGTATTTTAGAGGCACACAGTTATGTTTTTTCAGGGATGAAGAGTTCTATCATAAACATTCCTCTTCCTTGCTTTACCTGTAAGATGATGCCTATTGGAAAGGGAGCCATCTTTCTTTCAAGAAAGACATTGCGGACAAGCAAAAAAATCAGAACATTTTTAGAATATTGAGTGTAACTGTATTGTTTCTTAGACTATAGGAGAAATTGTCAGGTAGAAATTCAGCATGATCAAGTAGATGGTCCCTCAGAAATGGGAACAGCTCCTTCAGTTAATTTCTTGGATCTACCTTGTCTCTGCCAGACAAAAACTCCCATTTGAGCCAAGAGTTAGGAGTCACTATCTCTCAGACTTGTCTCCCTCTTGGTGGTGTAGTATCCAGCTGTGTGTCGTTCAAGATCAGTCCACTCCACCTTTCCAGCTATATTAGTTCCCATGATATAAAGAACAAGCAAGGAATCAGGAATCTCTTGGCAATTTCTAGAAAGGTGATCATGCAGGTGGATGGAATTTAGCAAGTCTTTCACTCTTGTGGTGTGTAAAGCAGGAAGGTACACAGCCCTTCCAGTGCAAGGTCTTGTTTATTCATTGGAGTGGTATGGGGCAGCTAGACAATCCTTATCAAGGAAGGAACAAAGTATCAAGTATCAATTGCAGTCCAGACAAATGGAGCAAAGGAGACATTTTCAGGAGAGTTCAGCTTCCAGCCCCTAATGTCAAAGGATGTATTCTATTCGGGCTTCAGCAAAGCCTTTGATACTATCTCACATGGCATTCTCCTGGAAAAGCTGGCAGCTCATGTTTTGAGCAGATGAACTCTTTGCTTGGGTAAAAATCTGACTGTATGGCCAGGCCCAGAGAGTGGTAGTCAATGGAGTTACCTGCAGTTGGCAGACAGCCATGAGTGGTGCTCCCCAGGGATCAGTACTGGGCCCAGCCCTGATTAATATCTTTATTAATCATCTGGTTAATATCTTTATTAATCATCTGGATGAGGGGATGGAGACCCCTACTCAGTCACTTTACAGATGACACCCAGCTGGGTGGGAGTGCTGATCTGCTGTAGGGCAGGAAGGCTCTGCAGAGGGATCTGGACAGGCTGGATCAATGGGCCAAGGCCAGTGGTGTGAGGTTCAACAAGGCCCAGTGCTGGCTCCTGCCCTTGGGTCACAACAGCCCCAGGCAGTGCCACAGGCTGGGGCAGAGTGGCTGCAAAGCTGCCCACAGGAAAAGGAGCTGGGCGTGCTGGTGACAGCAGCTGAACATGAGCCAGGGTGTGCCCGGATGGCCAAGAAGGCCAATGGCATCCTGGCCTGTACCAGCAATGGTGTGGCCAGCAGGATCAGGGCAGGGATTGTCCCCCTGTACTCAGCACTGGTGAGGCCACACTTCAAATCCTGTGTTCAGTTTTGCGCCTTCCAAGGAATGCCTAGGAAGACATTTTGGTGCTGGGGCATGTTCAGAGAGGGGCAACAAGTCAGACACCATTCCTGGAGGTGTTCAGGAAATGACCGTACATGGCACTTAGTGCCGTGGTCTGGTTGACCAGGTGATGATTTGTCAAAGGTTGGACTTAATGATTTTAGAGGTCTTTTCTTACCTAAACACTTCTGTGATTATGTGATTCTGCAACTGCAAAAATTATGTCTACTGGAAGCATGCAGTCCAGCATTTCCTTACAGACTTTGTAAGAGAATATGCCAGATGTGTCCCTGGAAAAGGAAATCACTGCAGACAGTTCTGGGTCATCTAAATGGTTAATTCAAACTCCTTCAACCACACTCACTGCAGTCAATTTACCCTCTTCTACAGTTGCAGTTCTCACTGGAGCAGAAACACCTGACAAGGACATACAGACAGACGGAAAGGAGTCCCAGAATGGCAATACTACTTGCAAGCAGTTTATAATGTGAACCCTTTTTCATTGCATTTCTAGAAAACAGAATATTTCTTCACAATGAGACTTTGAGATTCTGCCCAATCACAAAGTCACACTAAGCTAATTCACAAACACAGAAGTCTAATTCATGTTGGAATAGTAAAAATCTCATCTAAAACTGTAAATTATCAACAAGAGAAATTAGAAACAAAATTTTTACTAAGGGAAGGAGACAGTGCCAAGTGATCCAAGCAAAGTGGTTAGGAGATAGTCCTCCCTGCTACAGAAGACAGTGCAAATGGGTCCAAGACACTTGTTACAAGGAGGCCTCAAGGGACAAATTAAAAGTGAAATAACAGCCTTCATTGTGAAGCACCTTGCTTTTCGTACATAAGTTATTTTCACACTATTTACATTGGCACTGCTTTGGGAACAGACAGTGACAGCCTTTGCTTTTTAATAACTTTGAAAATGCGTTATAGAAATTTGCTCTCATAATGAAGCTATTTCCCATTTGTAATTTTCAAGGGATTAGCTTCCTTATTTTGCCTTGTGGAGAGGCTCAGAAGTCCAATAGAGACATTGCCTGTGTCCTGGACATTGGGGGATATAATTTCTTCTTTTTCTCATTCCTAATGTGAGTTTATCTACTTTATCTTTAGCTATGTTGTGGAAAAAAGGTATTTACCTTACTATTATTCTCTGTTATTTGGGTTTTCAGTTTATGGGGACGCATGAAACTAAAGCCCAGTCTCTACCACCTCTGTATAAAAGAACCTCTGTACCATTTCCCTGCATTGTTTATGCAGCCTTGTTTCATCCTTTCGGAGAGCATTACAGCAAAGAAGAGTGGCTACTAACTTGCACAGCTGAGATGCTTCCAAAAGTCATGCTGAGGAAAGGTAAATTTGCCCTACCATAATGAGTTTGGGCAAGTAAAGGCACGTGATTTGTTAAGTTAGAGGCTTTTCTGATGTTAAGGGTAGAAGGGGGAGTTCTGCAAGACACTCTGGAGTACAGAGTAGGTGGAGGAAAAGCCAAAAGCTGTGCTTGTAAAGTTTCAGGATGAAGATAGACAAGGTATTTACAGGGAAAGCGAAGTTGTACGTGACCTTGGAACAAGGTGTTTTTATTCTGGCCACAAAGACTCAGTCATCTCTTTGTGAAACTGGGTTTTCCTGGCTGCCAGACAGCCCTCAGTTTGGGATGGCAAAGACAGGTGCTCTGTGTTCAGAAGCTCAAAGGGTAAAATACTTTATGAAAATATCATAATTTAAGTTTATCCTGTGCTGTTTCCTGTAAAACAGCTTACTGGAAAGACCAAGTAATGCTACTGCTCACACCATTTTACAATTCTGTGTTTACCTACTACCTATTCTTTGATTTCTCTCTTCATATGGTGCTGCTGGACTCTGCTGTTTTGAGTGTACAGTTAAGAAGTAATATAAGTACCGTATTTATTATTCCTAGAAGTTTTAATAATTATTAACAGTTTTGAAAATGTCATGTCTGCTTAGCTGAACAAGATGTAACAGAGCTAACATTTTGTACTCCTAACAGATTTTGCAAATATTGAGTTGCATATTTATTTCACGTAGAACATCGAGTCCCTATTTAAAGCCACAGCTCATGAAGTGAACCAACTATATGTGAATCTTTAGTTTCTGGCTTTCTATCTCAATAGTAAAAGCATGTATGATGTATTGTATTAATTTAAGCAAATAAATATGTACTGAAGAAGCTGCTGTACTTTGTATTGAAATGGATCTGGAGTTCTGGGCATTCTAGGTATTTTATATGGCAAATGCATGGGCTTGGTCTGACAAGGTCATCCTTCACTGAGCACCACTTGGTGGTTCTTGTAAAGGGAAGGCTAAATCAATGATGAAGGATTAGTTAGAAGACAAGAGTAGAAGAGCTGCCAGGTCCCCAAAGGCAGAGAGACAATTTTATTATTACAAACTACACAGAGGACATGAAAAATGCTCTGGAGTGATTATGGTATTTCTCAACTTGGCTTCAGACATGCTAGAAGAGAAAGATCTTTTTCTTAGAGATTTTTCAAAGAACTGTATCATGTAAAAAGAGAGGAAAAAACAACCAGATGTATTGTAAGATTGAAGTTAAGAAAATAGAAATACCATTCTAGCTTAAGGAACAAGCAGAAGACTGAAATAAAAGACCTAATGTTACTTTTTCTAAAGGAAAGGATCACTTTTAAGTACTAGTTAACCTCTTGAATTTGTTTGTTTTTATGAGATCCTGATTGAATTGGCATCATCAGACTTCACAGAGAGCATTTCAAATTTCTTGAGCATAGAGAAAGCAACTGGAATGTTTGTTACAAGATAACCCAAGTAATAACAAAGATAGGTATTCTAATTGTCGGAGGTATATACCTTAAAATGTGCAAGAAGGCTTATGCAAACACTAAAAATACATGCTGGAGGCTAAAAAATCCCAGAATTAAGCCTTTGTTTTCTTCCCAATTTTCTTTTGTTTTCCCTGATGCTTTGATGATAGGTAACAACTATTATTAGGATTATAGGCCACCTCTACATGAGGAGGATGAGGATATGTTGGAGAGCGACCTAGTTCATTCCCATGTGACTCAGTATCAGTGAATCTCAAGGTTTCTTCTTTGTCAGTCACGAAAGCAGGATTTAGAAAGATATTTTGGTATTTTTCACAAACTCCCTCTTCAACTTAGTTCAAAACTGAGCCATGTTCACTTAAGTATTCATTTACACTTTCAAACTTTCAGAAATTAAGTGGAAGAGAAAGAAAGCCTCTCAGATACTCCTGGGAGCATTTCTGTGACAGTAATAACATGTTGGAAGGCCCAGAGTATCTTAAGGTATGGAGACAGCCAAATTAATACACAACCTCTTAATAAATTTGTCCCATTAATACACTCTTAGTGCAGTTTGATACAGCTAAATGTATTTGCCCACTGGTTCATACTATCTGATCTAAAAACACATGCAAGATATCACTAATTTCAGCATTTGCAAATGATGAAACACATTGCTAGTGCTGCTTTTATAAATGATAATGTGTGATATGATGGTGTATGCTCTATGATGGATCATATAGCAGAAATTTCCCCAATGATCACCTGTAATGAAAGTATAGCTGAACAGAGAAGAGATACATTATGAATAAGTCTTCTGGTGTCCTATTATTTTGATTACCCTCTCTGAAAAAGTACTTTATATCTATATCATCATAGAAATTATTTAACTTGGGTGAAGCCAGACTTTCCCTTTACTGAATTATTTCCTGTACTGACATATTTCTTGTACTGGGAACATTTTATTCAAAAGACTTCTATCAATTTGTATCATTAGAGAATGTTAACTTGTGTTTTTGGAGTTGGGATTCTCTGATGGTACTGCACTTTTTTCAGTACTTAAATACCCTTACACTTCTGAATGGAAAATCACTGGAGAATAAATTATGTTCAAGACACTAATTAGCCAACTAGAAAATGGATTGCAATAAAACTGACAATGATGTGGTTGTGTGAAAACTAGAAAGGTATTTCTACCTTGTGGAAAGCTGTTACAAAATTAATGGAGATAAGAACTGTCTAAAAATGTCAGAGAAGGTGTCACATAAATGTCTCCTAAAGCAATACAGTTATACAAGGTAAGTGGCAGATATAAACCCAGAGGAACATTTATTGATACAGAGTGATATGTTGCAGGGGAATTCTGCAAGTTGCTTTATTCTTCACAGAATTTCCACTATAAATTATAGGACTTCTCTTGAAACACTAAATCATAATGTTTTCTATTTGTTTCAAAGGCCAAGATGACTTTTCAAAATCAGTTTATAAAGCTAGTCAGCAACATAAATACAATGACAAGTGACAAGAGTGGTGCAGTCTTGCTGTGAAGAAAGTTACACTAAAATTGAAACAGTATTGTGCCTAGTACAATCTATCCTGGAGGCCTGTGAGAGCAGCACCAAGATCAGACAGGTCCAAAATTATATAGGTCTGATAAACACGCATGCAGACACTGCCTGGAAGCTTGATCTTACTTAGGTGGAAAGCATTAAAAGCCATTCCCTAATGAGAGTTTTTATTAAAGCTACTACATAGCAAGTTCTAGAAGGATTGTATGAGGCGTACTTCACATGGACAGTCAAGATCAGACACCAGCAAAAGTAATTCCACTGAAATATTTCCTACAGAAATGTCTGGGGTTGCTCACTACCACAGTGGCTCATACATGTTTGTTACCAGCACTGTGTGGGAGGAACCACCCCCAGCCAGCTGGCAGAATGGATCATGAGGGAGCGTTGTGCAAATGTCACCCATCGCACTGCAGCTAGCTCATTTTAAATATATTATCCCCAGGTTAAGCAAACCTGCCTACTTCCATTCTGAAGGGGATGAGGCATGCTTGTGCAGCCTGTTCAACCCACTCTTCTGTAACATGCAGCTGCAAGACAGAAATACTCTAAATAGTTGTACCCATTTCACTAATGAACATCTGATGAGGACATGCACTAGCATTCCTGATTTCAGCAGTGACGTCAGTGGTCTTTCTACCTGACTACCTCACTGTATTAGCAGATCCAGTACCTGTACAGCATGGAACCATGCCACTACTCATTCCTATTAGATAGTTACAGATTTATTTTATTCTAGGGCTTTAATTGTGCATTTTTAGGTTTTCACGTAGAGCAAATTTTTGTGTAGATCTATTATGCATATACAGAAGAGTGAATGATTAATTGCATATGTTTTTGACAAATAGTGGCAAAATAGCAAAATGCATTTCCTTTTTCTTCTGCTCTTTTTAAATTTTGTATTTAAAAAAAAAGTTTATTCTCTTTTCATTTTACTTGTGCTCATTAACTTCTTAGGACCCTAGTGCTTAGACCACCAATCACCTTTGTAAGTGGTCATGATGATCTCTGAGAACACTGCTGCAGAGACATTTCTATCCTTTACTTATGAAAGAAAGAAGAACAGCCCAGTGTGAAGGATGAGCAAACAGAATGTATGGCACAGGTGCACTTACCATTTTCAAGAGACAATACTCTGAGTGCAGTACAACAGTCCTTGCTTCTAAGCAAAATGAAGATTTAATCAATGTTAGATTAAATTTAATCAATTTTAGATTAATTTAAAAAAATGTTTCAAGGTTAGCACTTCTCAGATTACAGAGTGAGTATGTGAGTAAGAGCACACAGTCAGAGCATACAGAATTGCACAGAGCAGTCAAAATCGTTAATCTCACTTTTATTTTTAGATCTCATGAAGTAACAGTCCAGTCAGCCAGAGCATATTTATAATGCATCAATTTCCATATGTGAAATTTTTCAAAGACAAATGAAAAAAAAAATCCCTTTGGCTTGACAGCAACCATAAAGTCCTGCAATCAGATTATGAAGCGTGGTCTCATCCTGTTCCTGTCTTCCCAAAGCAACAGCTTTATAAAGCAGCACAGACAGCAAGCCTACACTTGCTTTTGCGTGTGTGTGGGTTTGTTGTACAGTTAAAGATCTATCCACCAAAAATTATCTGCCAGCTTCTCTTTTCTGCAGACAACTCCTGATGTCTAAAGGAGAAGAGCAATTGCTTGTACATCAGAAAATTTCCCCATTTTGATTTTTTGTTTTCAAGGGTCTTCAACTTTTCACCTTAAAATCTTATGCCAAATAGCCACGAGTCATACAAAAAGAGTTAGGGGAGCAGGGAAAGACAGCATAATAATTTTGGAGGTCTACTTGATTAATAAAATAGATAATCTTACCAATATTAAATGCCTTCCAAACTGTATAGTAAACATCTCTAAATTTTCTTCTGTTTTAGAGCTGCTTTATGTTGCTAACATGAAGACAAGGCCTAGTTACCCAGCAAGTAAAAAACTGTCATCTGCTGTTCAAACCTGAAAGCCCTCCAAAACTATTTAATTAAATATGTCGCTTTTCAAGACCTACTCTGCATTTTTTCTTTGCTATGTTGTACTTTCCCAGTTCTGACCTTCCTGCCACTTTCTGATTCAGTTACACAGGAGATGCCTGAAGGCAAGGCCACCAGAAGAACCACATCTTCTTCATCCTGTAGCCCTATCCTCTCCAGCCAAGGAGTCTCCTGCATTTTACAAGCTGGTCATGGAGCAAAACTTTTCATCTTGGTCTTGTGGGTTATAAGCCATTGCAGTCTGGTCTATGGGAGAGACATGAGACTTTTCCCCACTGTGACAGAGGGTCACAAGCTTCAGACCCTGTGGCCCCCAGGGAAAAAATGGTCAGGGTTGGCCTGTGGCACACAGTGAAATTTGGGTCAGCCTTGCACTAAGGGAAAAAAAAAGGATTGAAAACATGTACAGAAGAGAACTACATCTGCATGTCATGACTACCAGGAGTCAGCACTTTTAATTTCTCCCATAAAGTTCAGTCTGAGTGGATGCAAGAGGTGGAGTCTTGATAGACCCACTCTGCACAGTGGCTAGGATAATTTTAGGAAAGGTGCCTTTCGGAAGTGCATGAATATGCTCAGAAGCAGTCAATTATGCTGAAAACGAGCCCCATAGCTCAATCAGGGGAGAAAAATGCAGACACAACTGAGACACTGTACTTCATATCTTCTGATTCCTCCCTTCACTTAGCTCTTTATCCATTTTCTCAGGTCCTTCACCACTGCAGGCTACAAGCCATTCTCATAACACCTTCAGCAAGCATCTGACGGGGATATCCAGTCCTTGTGCTCCTTTTCTCATTTTACTGTTATGGGTTTCCAGCATCTGTAAAACAAACTTATCAAACCCTCAGCTTTAGCTCCAAGCTCCAAGCTCTGGGGAAATGGCACGTCTTCCCTTCAGCCCTCCTGAATGCCTCTCTCCATATTGCTGCTCCCTCAACACGGTGACTGACCAATCTCCCTCACTGAGTGTGTGAGCTCTCTTGGTTTCCGGGCTGATGGAGAAATTTGAACTAATATCTTGTCCATCTCCTCATACCTTTATTTCTGATAGCCTTTTTGTGTTTGACTTTTCAACCTGAATAATGTCCTTTCTGGGTATGCATTTAGTTGTTATGGAGCTCTCCTTTGTGAGAGGGGGAATAGTGTCACTTTTCTCAAGTGCCATCAGCTATCTTTTCTAGCAATCTTTTCTGCCCTTCTGCTCTGTCTTCCTTTTTCTTATTCTTTCCTCTAGGCAGCTGCTACTGGCACATCCTCTTGACAAGTGGGAAGCTGTAGGCGGTTATGTTAGTCAGACTGTAAGACCAAATATAGAGCAAAACTGCATGCTGCTCCAAAGCATGTTAAGTTTCACTGTGTGAGAAAATAAGAGTAGCTTCGTATTTGTGATGGATGGATGGAATTGCATTCTCCATGTCTAAAAGCAAATTTTAAGTCTCTTGTCTTCAGCTATCCTATTATTGCTTTTTCAAGGGTAAATTTTAAAACCATGCTATATGGGAAAGTTGAACTGACTTTCAGAACTGACTTTTGCTTTGCCACAAGCCAAGTGTAACACATGTGAGAGTAAAGAGGACTTCATGGAGACAGTTCAGCATGCTTGAACAGCATCTCAGGTCTGCCTCCTGTCTTTAATGGGCAGCAGATTGGGCCCGATACCCAGAGCAGTGGTCACCTCATCCAATGGCAATGATACCAACCTGAGTTGTTTGTCCTTTGGCAAAGCACGCAGGCAGAACTTACAGGACAAAATAGTCCATCCCATAGCTCAGATGGAAAACAGCTTTATCTCTCAGATGAGACTGCTTACATTTTCAGCCTGTTACTGAGGAAGGGATGTACCTAAAACAGGTGCCAGTAGACCTTTCAACTTTGAATGTCTGACCAGCTGCCAGTTGTGTATTTACAATAGAAGATAAAATAATGTTTCTGACAGCCAAACTTCCTTTGCTCTCTCTTCCTTCTCCCATGGCTGAGCAGACTCTGATCTGAAAATGCTCCTGTGCTGGTGTCTGACTAGACAGCATTGCCCTGGTAAAGTGTAAACCTGACCCAGTTTGACTTGACTGTTCAATTTTTAATGGCACCCAGCCAACTTGCTACCAGTTGGGCTATTCATGCTGCAATAGGAAGCAATCTTCCTGACATGCAAACTTCCTTCTTCTTCTGCCTGAGCAGCAGTGCAGTCAAAGATGCTGAGCTAGATAAAGAACAATTTGACCCTATAAAATATGGGTCTTGACCCCAGGCTTTACTTCAGTTTTATTGTGCTAGCCAGCAGAAAAAACTATCATTACCCATGGCAAACCAGAAAAGTCAAAAATGAGATCTTGCTATAGAGAATCACTTTTACAGCTCCTAGAGAAGCACTTACTCCATATTTAGATGTAAATTTGTGACCTGCAAATCCCTGGGAGAGATTGGACCATGAAAGGTGGTAATCAAAACAGGAATTCAAGGTGCCACTGCAGAATTTGATTACATTTATCTTGCTGGCTAGGAATACTAACCCAGTAGAAAGGACATCGTCACTTGTTGGTTAAATTGGTTATACGAGATCACTTTCTTCCTCTTCCTTTCTGTCCTCATGGAAACTCCTAATCTTATTAAAGAAAAGTCTGCAATGGGTTTCACAAATGGATTTCACTAGTCTTCTCAATACAATATTCTTCCTGAAGGACAGCAAGTTAGAAGGAGTTCTGTTCCATCTGAGAGCATCAAGACATCAATATAAGTCATGTGTTTGAATAAGGGTCTCATTAGGTCCTTATCTGAAGGGAAAGGAGAAGTTTGGAATAGCAGCAGGAAAGAAATGGGGAGCCTTTATTTTAGTCTTCAACCAAAACAAAAAACCTGTTATAGCCTATTCCCTAACACTTATAGTTTTTACTCTTCAAATGAGCAACTGGAAATTAAAGTCACAGATAAGAAAGACTTTAAGGAAATTGAAATTATTTGAAGTTCGTAATAACCAGTTAAAGGCTCTGCAGTGTAGTCTCTATTTGCCTAAGCCAGAGAGATAAGAAATTCACAACAGGAATGAAGTAAGAGAAATATTAAGAGAAATATAAAAGTATTATATTCATAAAAGAATATAATACTTTTAGAAGAATAACTTTCCCTCCAAGCTGTTTCACCATTGTGACCGTGGCATTTCTGAGTCAGGACCCTATGAGAATCTTTTACCTCTTGCCAACCATTTCCACTAGTTTACACCAGTTTCCCAGAAGACTGGGAGGTGAATTAAGGCAAGAGACATTCTCACAAAGTTGCACAGTAGGATGTGGGTCCACACTGGCTTAAAAGAGGCCAGCACCTAGGGAGCTTCCCCACCAGTGAAGACTGTGTTAGCCAATCTCAGTCACTTTGCAGATGATACTGAGTTGGGTGGGAGTGTTGATCTGCTGTAGGGCAGGAAGGCTCTGCAGAGGGATCTGGACAGGCTGGATCAATGGGCCAAGGCCAGTGGTGTGAGGTTCAACAAGGCCCAGTGCTGGCTCCTGCCCTTGGGTCACAACAGCCCCAGGCAGTGCCACAGGCTGGGGCAGAGTGACTGCAAAGCTGCCCACAGGAAAAGGAGCTGGGGGTGCTGGTGACAGCAGCTGAACATGAGCCAGGGTGTGCCCAGGTGGCCAAGAAGGCCAATGGCATCCTGGCCTGTACCAGCAATAGTGTGGCCAGCAGGAGCAGGGCAGGGATTATCTCCCTCTACTCGACACCAGTGAGACTGCACCTTGAATCCTGTGTTCAGTTTTGGGCCCTTCGTGGTAAGGAAAACATTGAGATGATGGAGTGTGTCCAGAAAAGGGCAACAAAGCTGTTGAAAGGTCTGGAGCACAAATCCCGTAAAGAGTGTTTGAGAAAGCCGGGATTGCTTAGACTGGGGAAAAGGAGGGTCTGGAGAACATTATTACTCTCTGCAACTGCCTGAAAGGAGGTTGTAGACAGATGGGGATTGGCTTTTTTTTCCAATTAATAGAACAAGAGGAAAGGTACTCAGGTTGCTCCAGGGAAGGTATACACTGCATATTACAAAAAATTTCTTCACAGAAAGGATGTATGGACTAGTCTGCACAGGAAGTGGTTGAGTCACTACCCCAGAGGTGTTTAAAAGATACGTAGACATAGTACTGAGGGACGTGTTGTAGTTGTGGACTTGGCAGTGTTATGACTTGATAATCTTGAACAGCTTTTCCAATATAGATTCTATGATTCTATGCCTTTCTGGAGGCGTGCTTGACATCACCAGGGAGCACTGCAGGGAGAGAAAGATACAGTGACGTGCTCTGCTATTGATGTCTATGCGCAGTATGCACAGAGAAAAAAACAAGTTTCATTTAGATCATTGAATTGCTTACTTTTTTCTGACTATAGGATAAATACTCACTTGTAATTGTGTAAAAAAATTGTGTAAAAGAAAGCTGAGGAGGAGAGTTTGAAAAGGCAGTGGGTTTTAGAAAAGCAGTAGCTTTGAATCAAGTACCAAGTACCCTGAGGTGTATATAACTGCTTTCAGCCAAGAGTCTTTACATAAAACATGTTAAATCTGGAAAGTCTGCAGTTTGGGGTGTGTGTAGCTCTCTGTTTACAAAGAAAGTACACAAAATTCCCTCTCTTTGAATACAGTAGGGACAAGCAACGGGAGGCAGTTTCTTTGTTCAGAAAATCAAATCTGTTTTAAGCCAGCATTCTGTCCAAAATTAGAACATTCTCTCCCACTCTGGATCTTTTCCAGGACCATCCATGCTGCTGGTACTCCCTTGGCTGGTTCTGGCTCTTTTTTGACTGCATTTTTGTTAGATTCATGTCACATTCACACATATGCACCCTTATAATGTAATAAGCATTCAGCATTGTTCTGAAAAATTACTCCAGCTGATGATATACAAACCAGAATGTATAACAATGCAACCCCTCTGCCAAAATTGCTCTTAGCAGCAGTGGCTGTTAGCTGAGAGTCAAACACATTCTGATTTAGTAAATGCTTGGCTGCTCAGGAGTGTGGCATATCCCTAGCTAGCCCCGTTTAGGAATCAAATAGGAGAGTTAATGAATTCATCAGTGGGAAACAGGCATAAGCAAGCTGGTGTGTTACTCCTAAAGCCAGCTGAAATCATTAGTGTAACTGAAGAGTAATTTGAAACATTGCTTCAGAAAAATGCTTTCTGAGCTCAAGATTTTCTAGGATTCCTTTTCAGCAAATGGACGGTAGTAACTGTCTTAGCCTCCAGATCTACTCTCCCTATTCCTGTGATTCATCCTCAGAGAAAACACACACACACATCACTTTCTCTGCTGGTTGTGCAAGTAGTGCTCTTCTAGTGAGCACCCAACTTACCTTGGTAGAAGCTTGTAGCAGATACACCAACTTCTTGTCCACAAAATTTGAGGATAATGCAAATCTATCAGTATAATGCAAATCTAAGTCACATGTTGCACTGCAAATGAAGAGCTATTCATGTTTCCATTTGATGCATAGGAACATCTATAAGCACAACTTATGCTACTTATGTAATATCATTTAATGACATTAAGTAATAATTTTTTTTTTTCAGAATAGATTCCAAAATGTAGTCTGAAGCTTTTCTGAATTAAAACCCTTGCTGACTGCACAAATTTTCACTGAGGCCGGTACAGCTTTGCAGGAGAGAAAACAGACTGATTTGAAACAACTTTTTCTGATAGAAGTTACTCAGAAAGTGATTTTCAATTGTAGCTACTCCTGACCTTATAAAAACTTCAACTGTTCTCTGAAACTTGAAAGCTGTGATGGTTACATGTACAGTACTGTGTTCCTTTGACTTTTCCCCTTCCTTTAAAATGTAAACCCATGACAGATCCTTCTATTTGTTTATCTTTCACAGCACAGAGCCATGCACATTTCTTGTCCTATACAAATGATTAATAATGTCATGACTTTTTAGCCACTGACTATGAAGAAAGACTTTGCTTCTTACCCTCTGCTTCATAATTTGGAGGCTCCCACCCCCATCCATGACACACAGGCCTGTCATTCTCTTTCACTGTCATTTCCTTCTATTTTATCTAAGTGTTTCAGGGTTTTCCCCAGGAAATTCTTTTCTATTCATTTTTAGTGCTTTTAAGGGAGCAAACAAGATGAAAGCTTAAGGAAAAAAAATGTTGTCTTTCTTGACATTGTAAATATAGCTGATGTTTCTCTTTTTGTAACTATGTGGGATGCGATGTGAGAGCTACTAAGTTAGATAGCAATAAGTAAAGACTTACTTTCACAGCACCACAGACACTGCTGAAACTCAGTATGTTTCTAAATCACTTAAAAAGGGACACAAAATCAGAGAAACAGAATAAGGGATTTCAGTGGATGTATAAAGCCTAATTGATCCTTTCCAAAGCAAGTAATGTAAAACATTTAACTTTTTGTTGGTTCTTAATAATACTTTTAAATCCAGGAATATAACTTCATTGTGTATTTTATGATATAAACCAGGAATAATAAATTAATATTGACTTTTTCTTGCATGAGGGGCTGTTAATGAAACCCCGGAAAAAGATAAGAGTAGTTTCCTTTTCTCTTGCTACTTTTGTGCAATAAGCAGATGGTAAAATGTCTCTCCATATGTTTTACTGGCACCAAGAGCCTTGTGCAGACAATTTACTGAACATTGTCTTCCAAAATCCCCATCTGATAAAGAAACAGCATCGTGATAAAAGAAGATAATCCTGTGGTAATCAGGAATTCCTTCACCTTCACTTAAATCTTCCTAAAGTGTGGTAATTAATCTAAGAAGTGGGAAAAATTGAGGTGTAGGAATTCCCCTTATTACCATGGAAACTGCCAGTTGTCTGACTAAAGAAAATAGATTTGTTGTAGTATTAACTTCAGCACCTGAAAAGAACACAATATTTATGGAGTTGGAGAATCACAGGATGAGTGAGGTTGGAAGGGACCTCTGGAGATCATCTAGTGCAATATCTTGCTCAAAATGGATCTAGCTAGATCAGGTGGCTGAAGATGTCGATGAAAACAGTTTCTTATTCCTGTGTTCCGATTTGTTGCTGTTCCCTCCAGTCTTGTCACTGTGCACTTACATGAAGGATTTGGCTTTGGCTCTGCCAAAGTTAACTTCCAAACACTCAATCCATTCTCTGTAGTGTTGCACCAGGACTTTGGACTTGTCCTTGTTAAACTCTCTGAGGCTCCTGACACCTCATTTCTACAGGCTCTTGAGAATTTCAACTTCCTCTCAGAATGCCCTCCGACACATCTGCCATCCCCTGGCTTGGTATCACTGGCAGGCTTGCTGTGGGTGAACTTCCCATCATCCAGGTCATTAACAGAGACATTAAGCAGAGTGGGTCTCCTGTTGGTTCCCTGAGGAGGCACAGTGAGTAACCAGACAGCACTCTCTGTACTCACTGTCACACAGTCCTGCAATCATGCCAGTTTTCAACGCATTTGATCACCTGCATATCCAATATCTAACTCACCTACTTGGGTGCAAGGACACTGTGGGAGATCTTGTCAAAAGCTTTGCAAAGTGTGATGCAGCCATCTCATTATAGGAGTCAGCAGGTTTGGGATCAGGGACGTTTGAGCTGCTAAAGATTCATTTTGATTTATTGATTTTTGCCTGTTTCTTATAATTTCTTTTCTAATTTTCACCCTGCTACTTATATGCAGTTAAAACTTCTGGTTTCTGTTGTCCACTTGACACAGTACTGTCTGAAATCTCATATAGAAATGGGTAAAGAGAGGAACAGGAGCCCACGAAAGGAGACCTGCACTGTCTTATGGCTCCTGCTAGTCAGCACAACATGCATATGAAACATATTTTTCAGTCAGAATGCTATTTTTCTTTACTGGCCAGGTTCCCTGGCTACCTGAAGCCTCTGGGAAGGCACTATGTGTTCTCGTCTTCTGAAAAGAACAATTTTTTTTTTTTTTGTGCTTGCAAAGCCAAAATGTGATAGAAGTTGTTGTTTAATCATTGCTGATAGACAACACTTTGCAAAGACATTATTCAGAAAAGAGGTCTTTAATTTCAGGTAAAATATAATGAACTTTAACCACAATGAAAACCTCTACTGATTTCTAGAGATTCCATTATTTGGCCAAAACGCGGGTTAATTTTTCTTCATGGAATACAGAACATACAAGGGAAAAATGTTCATTAAAAATTTTAGTTTTCTGCCAAAGACCAGTTTAGCTGGAAAATATTTTCAAGCTGTTGGCTGAGGCTAGGTGGAGTGAGCCCCTAGAAAGTAGTTGAAAATTAAGTCATGCCTTTTAAAAGTAAAGATAGAACTTATGACCCTTATGTACCCTTTTTGCAATGCCCCAAGCCACT
>VZTZ01014604.1:14695-40760 GCA_013400955.1 Drymodes brunneopygia
TCGGCCCGGCCCGGCTCAGCGGGATTGCGCCATTCCCGAGGGATGCAATGCTGCCCGGCCGGTGCTGGGGGATGAGCCGGGCCTTATCTGGGCAAGGCTGCTGCTGGGTCCCACCCTGCTGCGGGGAGAACCAGAGGGGTGGCAGCTCTTTTCCACCCTGCCCGGGTGCTGGTGGCACCCAGCGGGACAAGGGACATGTGGGTGATGTGGTTGCAGCCAGGATGAGGGCACTGGGGCTGCTCCAGCTCAGGGTTTGGGGTTGGTGCTCACCTGGAGCCAAGCCCCCCTAAAGGGATGCTCCATCCTCCCACAGCCACCTGCCTGTCCATGGGACATCTCCTGGGAGTGCAGTCACCTCAGCTGGTGGCTTGAACCTGTCCCTGTGCCGGCTGTCAGGTGTCACTGTGAGCTGGGGAGGGGTCAACTCACCTGTGAGGGCACCTGCACCCCATGGAGCATTGCCCCAAAGCTGCTCCAAGGGGAAAGGGGGCTTGCAGGCTGGATGGGGGCAGGGATCTCCTGCTCCNTGCCTTCCCTCGGGGAGGGCTTTCCCTGCCTCCCCCGGCCGGGGTTTAGCCAGAGGCCTCGGCTGCAGCGAGCTGGGGCACGCAGGGAGGGGATCCCTGCTCTGCCTGGGAGCTGCGGGGTTGGGACAGCAGGAACAGAGCCGGGCTGGCAGCTCAGAGCTCTGCTTGGGCCAGCCCAGGGAGAGGGAAGCACCCCCAGTGCAGGACAGCAGTATCAGACACCCCAAACCCATTGTAGGGACACACAAGGGAAGCACCTGGCCAGGAGCTGGCATTTCCCAAGCCTTTGCCTCCCTCCTGCCCCCAAATTCCTGCAGAGGCTGGCTCAGAGCTCAGAGGGGCTCGGTGCCTCTTGACACAGCCCCTGTCAGCTCCAAATCCCAACAGGCTCCTGTGTCTCCAAGCAGGAAGAAGGGCTGGAGGGATCCAGGGATGTTTATCCATGATGGGGCAGGGTGTGAAGGCAGGTGAGGACCAGCTCTCCAGGACCTGCTCTGCCCCTGCAGGACCCAGGGCTGCTCCCACTACCCAGTTTTGGGAGTTGTCACCTCATCCTGGGGCTGCAGCCCCCAGAGCCCATCTGGTGAGGTCCCTAAGGAGGAGCTGTGCCCTGTCCCCAGCCCCTGGCTGGCCTTGGAGTCTTGTCCTGTGCCTGCAGTGGCTCCATGGAGAGCCCAGTGCTGGGGCCAGGAGGGGAGGAAGGGGCAGAGCAGAGCAGCTCATGGCTTCCTCCCAGTCTCTTGGACCGGCGGGGGAGGAAGGAATAAAACTCCACCTTTTCCCCCTTTTCAAAGGGAAAGAGCAGCGACATTTGACACAGGTCCCAGCTCTGGTAGAGCACAGTGCCCTTCTCCGTGCCTTCCTGCCCTTTGCCATGCTCTTCTGCCCTTTTTTGTCCCTTCCTGCCCTTCCCTGGCAGGGATCTCTCTGGGGAGTTCCTCCTGGGAACTCGGTCCCCTTCACTAGGGGAGTCCCCAGATGGGACATTCCCACACAGCAGGATGGATGGGACACTGCCCTGGAGGTGACAGAGGACCTGGGACAGGATCTCCCCCATCTCCTGCTGTGCTGGTGGCTCCTGGGGCACAGGACACTTGTTCTGGCTTCCTCTCTGCCAGCTCTGCTCAGCCCCTTGGGAGGTTTTCCTGCATGAAAGGATGCGCCCAAAGCTGGGGTGAGCCAGCTCCCAGACCCCAAAGTGGTGGTGGGACAGCATCCTGTGGGATGGGAATGGAGGAGCTGGACATAGGAACCCCCCCAGCAGCAGGGGAGGAGCTCCAGGTCAGGCTCCAGGACAGGCTCAGGGCTGTTTTCTTCAAATCCCTCTTGGCTGGGTTGTTTTTTTGGATGCACATAAAAATCTTTGTTTGGTCTCCTCCCCTGGGGCTGGATTGCGTTTCCCACTGGCACTGTCCAGCTGGGCACAGGGACAGCGTGCCAGGTTCAGCTCCTCTCCCTGGAGCTGGGCATGAGGGGACACAAGGGAAGCGGCTGCTGGGACATCCCGGAGCACGGACCGCCCACCCCCAGCTGCCCCCGGCACGGGAGGTGCCCAAGTTTGCTCTGTCCCCTTCGCCGTGGGGACCTCATCTCCCTGTCCCCCCGCTCCCAGGGCTGGAGGATGTGGGTGCCCGTGCACACCNATTGTGAGCTGGGGAGGGGTCAACCCACCTGTGAGGGCACCTGCGCCCCATGGAGCATTGCCCTAAAGGCGCTCCAAGGGGAAAGGGGGGGCTTGCAGGCTGGATGGGGGCAGGGATCTCCTGCTCCCCCATCGCTCGGAGGCTGTTAGGGCAGGGAGGCTCAGGGCAGGATCTCAGCGCAGCCCGGCCCGGCCCCCAGAGCCGGGTTTGTTATTCACGGGCGCATTCCTCGCACGCAGCAGCCCCGCGCTGCCTTGTTCCCAGCGAGCAGCGGGACACCGGCATCCACGCCACGGGAAAACACCCTCCGGCACGTAGCCGGCCACTNGATGAGGGCACTGGGGCTGCTCCAGCTCAGGGTTTGGGGTTGGTGCTCACCTGGAGCCAAGCCCCCCTAAAGGGATGCTCCATCCTCCCACAGCCACCTGCCTGTCCATGGGACATCTCCTGGGAGTGCAGTCACCTCAGCTGGTGGCTTGAACCTGTCCCTGTGCCGGCTGTCAGGTGTCACTGTGAGCTGGGGAGGGGTCAACTCACCTGTGAGGGCACCTGCACCCCATGGAGCATTGCCCCAAAGCTGCTCCAAGGGGAAAGGGGGCTTGCAGGCTGGATGGGGGCAGGGATCTCCTGCTCCCCCATCGCTCGGAGGCTGTTAGGGCAGGGAGGCTCAGGGCAGGATCTCAGCGCAGCCCGGCCCGGCCCCAAGAGCCGTGTTTGTTATTCACGGGCGCATTCCTCGCACGCAGCAGCCCCGCGCTGCCTTGTTCCCAGCGAGCAGCGGGACACCGGCATCCACGCCACGGGAAAACACCCTCCGGCACGTAGCCGGCCACTAATCCCTGTCCCGCCGGGCTGGGTGTGACCCCGAGCCTCGGCGAGGGGCTGGTGCAGGGGGCTGAGCCCGGCTCACGGTCGGGATGGGGGAGCAGGAGCAGCGGTGTCCAAAGAAGCAGCAAAAAGTGTCCAAAGCTTGTTTTAGAGGGTTTTTCCCATGTTTTTCAACTGTTCAGAGGTTGAGGAGCTGCTGCTGCATCCTCTGCTTCATTCTGAGCCCCGTGGATCCCGTGGTTGGCTCCAGAGGCTCGCAGGGAGCACGGCCGTGTCCTGGCAGGTTGGATCGGGCTGGGAGGGCAGCGGCGTTGTGCCAGCAGGGCTGGGAGGTGCTGGAGCTGGGCAGGGGCTCCACGGTGGGCACAGAGCCCCGGGAGCACCCCCGGGGACACGGCAGGGTGCTGGGCATGGGGGCACCTCTGGCCGAGCCGTGTCCCCGGCGGGTGCCCCAGCCCTGCGCTGGCACCACGGGCGCTTCTGACTCACCTGGGGGCAGAGCCCGGCACGGCACAGGCACGGCGAGAGAGGATGAACCGGTTCAGGCCTGGCCCCGGCTGGTTTCTCCGGCGAGGCTCCGCTGCCTCATCCCTTCCTGCCGCTCAGCCCACCCTTCCCGGCGCGGCTGAGTCACGGCGCAGCCGGCTGCTCCCGAGCACGCTGCTCCCTTTGCACCCCCGCCGCCCTGCCCAGCTGCTTTCGGGCTGTATTTTCAGTTCTGGGAATATTCCCGATGGATTTTGAGGCAGTGCTGGAGCCTGGCAGTGCCCCTGTCCTGCCAGGTCCCTGGTGCTGAGCTGTGCCTGGCATCAGAGCAGCCTCTGCTCCCCTCTTGTTCCAGTCAAGCTCAGCCCCAATCCTGACAGCGGGAGCGCCCCGGGGTGGGTTTGGGTGGGTTTGTGTGAAGGGTTCATTTGGGTGCAGGGATGTCAGAAGGGAAACGCTCCCAGGTTTTGCTCTCCCACACTTTGCTTTCCCTGTTCCAGCCTCTCCTGGTTTGTATGAGAGGGGGAAATCTGGAGAGCTGCTGGGACAGCCTCTGGATTTTGCTTTTATCAGGAACAAAACCTCCTCCAGCCCCTCCTCTGTCCCAGTGTGCCACGGTGAGGAACTGGTGCCCAACTTCCCCCAGCGCTGGCATCTCTGGGTGCTCAGCCGGGCTGAGTCAGGCCCGTATGAAGGAGTTTGTGTTTCTGGGTGGAAATGAGCTCACATTCAAATTCCCGAAACCCTAAACTGCCGGCTGGGGCTTAACCCTTTGGGTGCACCCGCTGGCTCTGCGGGATTCCTGTGCCCCACTGACAGTGGCACTGTCCCTTGTGCTGGCTGTCACCACACTGCTGGTGCCCAGCCTGCCTGGAGCCTTCTCCTGCTGTCAGCCTTTCCCAAATTCCTTCTGGGATGAGCCTGGGATGAGCCAGGACAGCCCATGGCCATGGGTCCTCATGTCTGGGTGCTGCTCAGGGCTGGTGGGGTGCCCTGGGCACCTCATCCATGGTGTCCTGTGCCCCCCATCCATGTGTGCACCCCATCCTCGCTGTGCTGTGCCCTCAGGGGGATGCCCACACACTCTGTCTGCACAGTGCCAGGATTTGGGACACGAGAGGATGGCCAAGGGACAGTGGGAACATCCCCTGGCTGTGCCTGGAGCAGCCCCACTGAGAGGGATGGCCTGGGGACATCACCTGGGGACAGCCAGTGGCATCAGCCTCCCTGCAGTGGCTTTGTTTCCCTTGCTGGAAGAGCCATCCAGGCCATCACTGTCCCTGTCAGTGCCACCGGTCTGGGTCTGTGGGGAGTCTGCAGCCCGCCCCCACTCACTAATCATTTACTGGCTCAATTAGTAATTAACTCCTCCCCCCGCAGCCTTGGCAAGCTGGCCAGGCCAGCACTCGCTGCCCACGGGTCACCTGTCCCACCGTGTCATGGGCCAGCACCAGCATGGCCCAGAGGGGCTGTCACCAGGGCAGGGACCCCCAGCAGAGGGATGTGAGGATGTGGCACCCCCGTGTCTGCTCCTGCAGTGCCCTGCAAGCACACCCCTGTCACCCCCCCCTGAGCTGGCAGGGGACAGGGGACACTGCGTGGGGCCGTGGGGAGCTGGCCTGAGTCCGGCTGTCCCACAGGGCTGGGAAAGGAGCCAGGCCAGGGCTCGTCAGGAGCGCGGGGCCACGGCCCCCCTCCAGCCTGGGGCTTCTGCTTCACTGAGCTGCTTTGGCCTTTTTGTGTTTCATAATATTTTCTGGAGCATGAGGAAAATTCCCTGCCCAGGGTGAGGCATCGCTGTGGCATCCACAGGGGTTTGGGCACCCTGCTCCAGCTCCTGCTGCCACTCTTCTCCTGGGATGGTGGAAGGTGTCCATGCCCGTGGCAGGGGGTGGGATGGGATCAGCTTTGAGGTCCTTTCCAACCCAAACCAATCTATTATTCCATGATTCCACTATTCTGCATCATCCCAGGGGGCTTCTGTGGAGGGCTGGGATTCCAAAGGCACCTCAACCCCCCGGATGGATGGAAAGGGCAGTGGCCACGTGGGGGCTGTGGCTGCCAGACGGGATGTGGGCTGGAGGAGGATGCAGTGACTGTTCCCACTGGGGTTTGCCAGCTGCTGGCCTCCAGCCCCTCTGAGGGGTGTGTGACACACGTGTGGGGATGTGCATGCTGGAGAAAAGGTCCTGGGGAGACCTCACTGCTCCTTGCAGTGTCTGAAGGGGCCACAAAGAAGCCAGAGAGGGATTTTCATCGGGAATTGTAGTGACAGGACAAGGGGGAACGGCTTCAAACTGAGAGAAGGGAAATTAGGTGAGATACAGGGAAGAAATCCTTCCCTGTGAGGGTGGGCAGGCCCTGGCACAGGGTGCCCAGAGAAGCTGTGGCTGCCCCTGGATCCCTGGCAGTGCCCAAGGCCAGGCTGGACATTGGGGCTGGGAGCAGCCTGGGACAGTGGGAGGTGTCCCTGCCCATGGCAGGGGTGGCACTGGATGACCTGTAAGGTCCTTCCAACCCAAACCATTCCCTGATTCCCCATTGATGGGTGTGCCTGAGCCTGTGCTGCTGCAGCCCCTCAGCCCCGGAGCTCTGGTCCCCACTGCCTTTGGGAGCAGCAGCCTGGTGGCTGAGCCTTGGGGACACACCTGGGCTGAGCCACGTCCCTGTCCCCATCAGGCTCTGTCCCACCAGGGACACACAGCACGCCCCAATACCCCTGTAGGTCCTGGCTGTGCTGAGCTGAGCTGAGCTGAGCGAGAATGAGGAGGAGGAGGAAGGACAAGGGGATTTTGGAGCAAACCTGTGCGGGAGTGACCTCCCCGTGGCTGGATCTGCTGACTGGGCTGCCCACGGCCTGGGCTGTTTACAGCAGCACTCCCGGTTTCACATGATCTCAAGGGCAGTGAGGGAGACGAGCTCCGGCCACACACTGGTGCTGGAAGGGCTCTCCGTGAGCCTGGGCCTGTGGGATGGGTTCCTGGAGCTCTGCTCTCCCCACGGTGGGGAAACAACCTGCAGGCAGCAAATGCAGCAGCTGCAGGGAACAGCGAGGTCCAGGCTGGGCCCTGGGTCAGGTCTGCAGCTCGTGGATTGGTTTTTTCCCCACCTCTCAGAGCTGGGGCTGGCTCTGGTTTTACAGGACGTTGGGATCAGAGCTGGTGCTGCCTGGGGATGTGCCTGTGTTGGAGAGAGCCCAGAGGGGCCACGGAGCTGCTCCAGGGCTGGAGCCCCTCTGCTCTGGAGCCAGGCTGGGAGAGCTGGGGGTGCTCACCTGGAGAGGAGAAGGATCCAGGGAGAGCTCAGAGCCCCTTCCAGGGCCTAAAGAGGCTCCAGGAGAGCTGGAGAGGGACTGGGGACAAGGGGTGGAGGGACAGGATAAGGGGGAATGGCTTTACATGGAAAAAGAGCAGATTTAGATGGGATATTAGGAATAAAATTTCTACTCAGAGGGTGGGCAGGCCCTGGCACAGGGTGCCCAGAGAAGCTGTGGCTGCCCCTGGATCCCTGGCAGTGCCCAAGGTCAAGCTGGACAGGCTTTGGAGCCACCTGGGACAGTAGAAGGTGTCCCTGCCATGGCAGGGGTGAGATGGGATGATCTTTAAGGTCCCTTCCACCCCAGGCCATTCAGTGATTCTGTGTGTGGGGCTGACTGCGGTGCTGGAGATGCTTCCAAGGGCAGGGCACGGCCAGTCCAGGCTGCTGGACCAGTTCAGACTGTTTGCCTTTGGATCCTGAAGGCAAAATCCACCTCCTGCCCTGGCTCAGAGGGACCAAGACCCAGCCAGGGCTGCCCTGGCCTGGCCGTGACCTCTGAGAAGGAGAGGGCTGCACCTGCCCTGGGGCACCGAGTGCTGCAGGGCTGTGCCCTGCCCCTGGCCCTGCCTGTCACCCCTGGCTCGGTGACAGCTGCGGTGGCACAGCCGGTCAGGGGGATGGGCAGGACAGGAGCCTGCTCTCCGGGCTGGTGTCACCCTCAGGAGCCTCGGGCTCTGCAGTCCCCGGGTGTCACCCGGGACAAGGACAAAGCTGAGCTGCCCTGCTCTGTCCCCGTGAGCCACCTCCCCTTCTGTGCCCACAGCGTGGCATGGCTGGCTGATGCCAGCAGGGTGTGGGGGCCCTGGGGACCTGGCAGGGGGGGCTGTGGCCTGGCTGAGCCCTGTCCTTGCTGCCAGCACCCCGTACCCAGCCCGGCTCAGGGTTTGGATGCCCAGAGCCCTCTCTGTGCCCTCCCAGCTGTGCAGCCCCTTTCTCTCCCTGCTGCTGGAGCCACCACGTGTGGCTGAGTCACCGAGAGGCAGGAGGGGGGCTGGAGGCTGGGGACAGAGCAGCTCTGTGACCAGAAGGGCTGGCACAGGGATCCTGCTGAGCCAGGCATCGCTGCTGGAACGCCACAGCAGCTTCCCCCTGCCAGGAGCCAGGAGCCAGCAGGACGTGCCAGGGCCTGTGGCAGCCCTGTGGGTGTGACAGGGACGGGGTGGTGGCACGGGGAGGGTGTGGGAGCTGCGGCAGAGCGATCCCAGGGCAAACACCGCGGTTGGGAAAGCGCTGCCCGTGGGTGGCTGGGGACACCCGGCCCTGGCAGGTCCCACGGGTGCTCCTGTTTGTCACTTCATGGGTGTCTGAGCCCACACCCAGCGTGGTGCTGGCTGGGGGGGGTCCCTTCCCTCCTTTGCTGTGACAGAGGGGCTCAGGTGAGGGGTCTGGGCTGTGTCCCCTGTCCCCAGACCCCTCCAGCCAAGGCTGCTCATGGAGGGATGGTCACTCGTGGGTGACAGAATGGCCGTGGAGCACAGAATGCTCTCTGTAACCTCAGTGTTCCCTTGTGCAGGCAGGGAATGCTCTCCACAGCCCCCAGCACTTCGGGGAGGCTTTCCTGAGCCTGCTGAAGGAGCCAGTGGGTGGCTGAGGCAGTTTCTGAGTGTGACACATCAGCCCCGTGAGGGTGTTCTTGGTGTGAGGGGTCAGGACACCCCGTGGCATGGTCAGCGTGGGCTCCCCACCCTCTGCTTGGCCTTTACCACCCCCAGCACTCCACATCTTGTCACCTCCCGGTCCCCAGATGTCCCTGTCGCTCTTGCTCCCCTGGGCTTGCCACCAGGGCTACCAGGCAGGGAGCACCAGTAGCCCCCAGCATCCCCTGAGCAGCCCGGAGAGCCCTGCTGAGCCTGGGGAGGTTTAGTCACCTCGGATGTTTGACTGCAAGCCTTGTTCCAACCTCTGCAAATAATTGACTTTTGCTTTTCCATTTGCTTAAGCCCTCCTAATTGGCCCTGCTGTTAATCAGGGAAGAATGAGTGACTAAGCCGTCTCGCCTGCCCGGGGACCGGGGGCTCCTTTTTTCCCATGGACTGAAAGGAAATGAAACCTCAAAAAACGTCCTTTTAAATCTCAGCTGTCTGCATGGCTGCCCAGAGCCCTGGCCAAAATCACACAGCTCTGGAGATGGGAATTGCAACAGAGGCCGGGAGGGAAGGCCAAAATCCAGGCTGAGGAGTTGCTGTGCTGGGATGTCTCATCCTTTGCTGTGAATTTGCTGTATTTCTGGGGGTTTCACGCTGGCACAGCGTGGTGCTGGGCTGCACTTTGCTCCCGTGGCTGGCAGTGCTGGCATCTCCTCAGGGATGGGTTTATCCCTCCCTGGGCAGCTTTTTCATCCCGTGGGGATTCACAGCACCCTGCAGCAAAGCTGCTCCTTGTGCTGCCTTGGCTGCCAGCACAGCTCCAGGCTGGCTCCTGCTGGGGGTTCTGGCTCCTGCTGGAGGTTTTGGCTCGTGCTGGAGGTTTTGGCTGCTGCCAGGCTGTGCCGAGCTGGCGTGGGGGCTGTTTTGTCTGGGTTCGTGCCCCCAGCATCGTGCTGGCTCCAGGGATGGGATGCAGAGCCAGGATCCTCCCCGCGCCCATCGCCAGCGCTCCGGCGGAGCCTGAGCTGTCAGAAATTGTTGGAGGAGACTCAAATTCTTCGTTTTTCACAGGCTCTGGGGCAAAGTTGACAGGGGAGTTCAAAGTCAAGGCGCTGTGTGCCAAAAACAGCTTTGGGGGAGGGTTGTTTCTCCAGCCTTGGGATGCTCCGGGATGGGGTTTTGGTGTGGGATCCCCATATGGAGTGTGCAGCAGGGGTGGGCAGGGTCAGGGTGCCCAGGGGGCTCCCCTGGCCACACTGGGGCAGGAACAGCCCCGTCCCTGCTGCTGGGGGTGGGTTTGCAGTGTGCCCCCACCCCGTGCATCGAGGGGCTGCTGGGGAAGGGCTGCCTGTGGGGTGGAGGAGATCTCCTCCAGTGTGGGGTGCAGGGGGGTACCTGGCAGCTCTGGCTCTCCCAGCACCTTGGCCTGGATTTGGGGGTGCTGGTGGGGGTCCCTGCCTCACATGGGGGGGGATCCAGGCTGTCCTTTCCCCTCACCCCAACCCTAATCCCAGCCCTGCTGCTTCACAAGCTGCAGGGCCGGGAGCCCCTTTGTGGGATGGCCCTCCTGGGGGCACAGCGGGCTCAGGGGGGTGTGGGTGATGTTTGAGGTGGGGAATGGGGGTCTGAACCCAATCTCAGCCGGCTGAGGTGGCCAGAGCAGGGCCAGGAGCTGCACAAGGCACAGGAAGCCTCGGCACCGCCGGAATCAGCTCAATGTCAGGAATTTCCTGCCGGGGAGAGGAATCCATGAAATTAATGTGAAAGGCCAAAATAAAAGAGATCATCCTGACCCCGAATTGGGCCCTGGGCTGGGCAGGGAGGGCAGGAGGCAGTGGGTTCTGCCATGGTCCCTGCACCAAAGGCAGGGGGGTGACAGGGGAGGGCTCTGGTGGGTTCTGGGGGGTCTCAGACCCCAAACCCAGCCCATGCCTGATGTGGCTGTGCTCTCCCTTTGCAGAGAAGACGGGGAAGGTGCTGGGCGAGTTCTGCAGGTGCTACAAGGAGCAGTTTGGGGTCGCTCTCTTCAACAGCGTCCGCTATGAGATCGAGGGCACCGGGGGCCCGCAGGCCCAGCTGCTCCACAGAAAGGTAAGGGCTCCATCCCCCAAATCCACGTCCTTCCAGAGCCCAGGCACGTCCCCTGTCCCTGTCCCGGCCTGCAGGGTGGGGTGTGGCCCCGTGCTCCAGGTCCAGCCCGTCCCTGGGGTGTTGAGCTCTGTGGGGCTCCCTGGGAGAGGTTTTGTTCCCATCCCATGGAAGGAGCACACGGAGCCAGCAGGGTGAGGCTGGATTTGGATGTCTGTGCCCAATGCCACGGCTGGCAGGAGCTCAGGGACCCCTCAGTGCCCAGAGAGCCCTGAGGAGATGTGCCAGGCTGTGCCCTGCTGCTCCTGGGTGAGGGTGATGCTCCCACCTGGACATCACTCAGGGAGGAGCAGGGAACCCCTGGCAGGTGTCCCTGACCCTGGAGGTGGCTCTGACTCTGATCTGCAGCAGCCACGTGTCCTCTGCCTGGCCAAAGGGATGGGATTTGTGGCCGTGGCTGCTGTGGGGGTCCTGCCTTCCCCGCCCTCCCTCCTCCAAAGGCAGATGCACCTCAGGTGGGGCTGCTCCCGAGCTGACGTGGCTTGGGGACCTCCCTGGGGTGGATTTTTAGGGGTCCTGCCTGGCCAGGCTGGTGAAAGCAGGAAGAGATGTCACACACGGCCACAGGCTTTGCTTTTGCCTGGGGCTTAAAGGGGTGGCTGTGTTAAAGAATCTGGGAAATGCCTCCCTGAGCTCAGCCTGCAGCCCTGGGCGCTCACAGGCTCGTGTCCCTGACCCACCCATGAAGGTGACGCCTTGCCCAGGCACCAGGACCTGCCCCATCTCCTTGGGGACCTGCCCGGGCTCTGGGTGTGCTAGGAAAAATAAAGGAGTGGAGGTTCCTGGGGAGGAGCTGGGACCTGGTGTCCCCAGCACCCCTGGGTTCCTGGGATGCTTTGGGCCCCCCCGGGAGCTGCCTCCATGCCCAGGTGGGGTTGCTTCATCAGAAAGCTCCAGCAAGCAGCCCAGGAATGTCTGAGGGACAGCAGTGAGGTCGGGAGGTCAGGGACACTGCAAGCCTTGGAAAAAACCTGTGTAAAAATAGGAATTCCTCCTGCTCAGTGTCCTGTCTGCTGCCTGTCCCTTCCAGGGTCCTGGCAGTGCCAATGGGACACGTCCCATCTCCTGCCCAGTCCATCCCAGGGACCCAGCAGTGCCACTGGGACATGTCCCATCCACTGCCCATCCCTTCCAGTGCCACTGGGATGTGTCCATGCTGCCCACCCCCACCAGGGACCCAGCAGTGCCACTGCTGCCCAGCCCCTCCCAGGGTCCTGGCACTGCCACTGGGATGTCCCAGTACTCCAGACACCACAACAGTGAGGGATGAGCATCTCCAGCTGCACTTTGTGCCCCCTACAATGTGCCCCAAAAAGTTGCTGATGGCACAGGGATGGAGGGTGTCATCCTGCCTGGTCTCAGCTGGGATGTGGCGCTTGAGATTTTTAAATGTTCATTATTTATTCCCCTTTTTCTGTGAGCTCCATGGTGCTCGGAGCAGTGACACCAGGGGTGACACTGGTGGCCCTCCTGGGCAGAGTGGGACAGCAGGAATGGGGTGTGAGGGATGATTCAGGCACCTGAAATGCCAGCAAGGTGCAACAGCAATGAGAACATGGAATAAACACACCTGCCTTTGGTCTCTCCCACAATGCAGAGCTCCTGTCAAACCATCCCTGCCACCCTGGGCTCCCTGGCCCTGGGACAGGGATTTGGGCAGCCCAGGGGCTCCCCGGCCCCTCCCTGCCCAGCCCCACACCTTGGCACACACCTGCCTGTCCCAAATATTTGCTGGAGCTGGGAGGAGCCCCCCGGGTGCCTCCCTGGGGTGGGGAGGGTGTGTGGGGAGGGGACAGCAGTGCTGGTGGCTCTCCAGGGTCCCCAGGGCCGTGTCAGGGCTCAGCCTGGATGTTTTTCCACCCCCAGCCGGTCTGTCCAGCTCTGCTGCCCTGGGCAGAGGTTTCTGAGCCACTTCAGGAGGGCTCATTCCCCTTGGATGAGTCACTGGTGGGGACTCCCCGGAGCTGGCACCTCCTGTCTGTCCCCATCCCCCCTGGTGGCCTTGGGGTTGGGGTTCTCATTCCTCCTGCTGTCCCCCAGCCCTGCAGGGCCTGCTTTGGGCTTCCTTTTCCCTCCTCCAAAGGCTTTGGGAAGCAGTGAGGAGAAGTGAGGAGCAGCCAAGCTGCAGTCAGACCTCCCCCAGCACAAGGGGTGTGTGCTCAGGGCTTGGGGAAGGCAGAGAGGTTCCTGTGAGCCAGGGAGAAGAGTGGGAAAAGCTCCTCCAGGAGGGTCGTGCAGCTGGGGCAGGGTGGGATCCAAGCCCTGACTGGTCCCTCCTGGTGGCCACCGTGCTGGAGGGTGGGTGGCCACGGCAGCAAAGGCGGCTGCTGCACGCTCCAGCCCTCACGAGAGCTCTCAGCTCTTGTTTATGTTCCTGGGATCATAAAAATTCCTGGGAGGAATTCTTGGCTCCCCGAGGCAGGCTGTGTTTGGGACGGTGCAAACGCTGCCGGCCAAAAGGTGCTGGAGAGCCAGGGAGGGGCTGCACAGCTGGGGGGGCACGGGGTGTCCTTGGCCTGTTCCTGTCATGGAATCAGGGAATGGTTTGGGGGGGAAGGGAGCTTAAAATCATCCAGTGACACCCCAGCCATGGGCAGGGACACCTCCCACTGTCCCAGGCTGCTCCCAGTCCCAATGTCCAGCCTGGCCTTGGGCACTGCCAGGGATCCAGGGGCAGCCACAGCTTCTCTGGGCACCCTGTG
Source organism: Drymodes brunneopygia (assembly GCA_013400955.1). Classification (NCBI taxonomy): domain Eukaryota; kingdom Metazoa; phylum Chordata; class Aves; order Passeriformes; family Petroicidae; genus Drymodes; species Drymodes brunneopygia. Next base: position 27,934 of record VZTZ01014604.1, read on the forward strand.
CCAGGGCCTGCCCACCCTCCCAGGGAACAATTCCTGCCCAATATCCACTCAAAAATCTCTCCCAGTTTATAAAAGCTGTCACTCATCTCCCATGAAGTCCAGAACATCTGAGCATCATCTGCTGCTGGGATCTATGGGCTGGCTCCTTGCAGTTCCTCTTCCCTGTCCCATCGCTGGGCAGGACTTGGTTCCTGCCACCTGCAGGCGCCTCTGGCAGGACCTTGTGCCAGCAGTGTCACCCACCCTGCCCCTGGCAGCAGTGTCAGCCACCCTGCCCCTGGCAGCAGTGTCACCCATCCTGCCCTGGCAGCAGTGCCACCCCCCCTGCCCCGGCAGCAGTGTCACCCACCCTGCCTCTGGCAGCAGTGTCACCCATCCTGCCCCGGCAGCAGTGCCACCCACCCTCTCTCTGGCAGCAGTGTCACCCACCCTGCCCTGGCAGCAGTGCCACCCACCCTGCCCCTGGCAGCAGTGTCACCCATCCTGCCCCTGGCAGCAGTGTCACCCATCCTGCCCTGGCAGCAGTGTCACCCATCCTGCCCTGGCAGCAGTGCCACCCACCCTCGCCCTGCCCCAAGCCAGGGAAATCGCCATAGCTGGGGCTGGGAATTGCTGCTGGAGGGCTCTGCTCCAACCTTCCCCTCAGCCAGTGGCTCAGCTGGGCTCAGTGTGTCCCAGAGGGAGATGGCAGGTGCAGAGGTGTCACCAGAGGTGCCACCCTGTGCTGGATGAGCCACCCCTCGTGGCTTCCCTAGGGCTGTGCCTGTGGTGCCCCTCAAAGCATCGCCCACATGCTCCAATTCAGGCACCAGAGCTGGAGATGCTGTGGGAGACAATCCACAGCCCTAGAGAAGAAACACCCACCCCAAGCACCATGGATGGACCTCTCTGAGCCCCCCAGGGCAGAGCTGTCCCCTCCCTGACCCCCTGTCCCCTCCCTGCAGGTCCCACTGGAGGACCACGTCATCTACTCGGGCAACATCTTCCAGTACATCGAGGAGAACAAGAAGTGGAGGAACCGTTTCTGCGTGGTGCCACACAACTACGGGCTGGTCCTCTATGAGAACAAACTGGTGAGGACAATGCCCCTGTCACCCCTGGGTCACTCCCCAGGGGACACCCCAGCCATGACCTTTTCTCCTGGCCAGGCCTACGAGCGGGAGCTGCCGCCCCGGGTGCTGGTGAACAGCGCTGGCTACAAGATCCTCACCTCTGTGGAGCAGTACCTGGAGCTGGTCAACAACAGCCTGCCTGGTGAGGCTCTGCTGGGCAGCCCTTGGGGACCTTTGGGGGGGGTTTGGAGCAGAGTGATCCCTCAGGGCCTTCAGAAAAGGGTGATTTTGGGGTGTTACATCCCTGGGAACCTTCAGAAAAGGGTGATTTTGGGGTGTTACATCCTTGGGAACTTTCAAAAAAGGGTGATTTTGGGGTGTTACATCCTTGGGAACCTTCAGAAAAGGGTGATTTTGGGGTGTCATATCCCTGGGAACCTTCAGAAAAGGGTGATTTTGGGGTGTCATATCCCTGGGAACCTTCTAGAAAAGGTGGGTTTGGGGTGTAGCATCCTTGAACCCCTTCAGGAAGGGTTTTTTTGGGCTGTAGCATCCTTGAGGACCTTCAGGAAGATTTTTTTTTGCTTGTAGCATCCCTGAGGCCCTTTTGGAAAGGGTGATTTGGGGGTATTGTATCCTTGGGAACCTTCAGAAAAGGNTGTGAGAACCACATGATTTCTAATTACTTTCAATTTTACCTTTCAATATTCATTCTGATTTCCTTTTCGGGAGAAATGAGGCTCTTATTGCATTTTTTTTGGGTGGGGGGGGACAACACCCAGCAGAGGCCCTGGGAAGGAGCTGAGAGCTGTGCTGGACACCTCCAGCCCTGCAGCTCCCCCATCCCTGTCCTGCCCTGCCTCCCCCTCAAACCATCCCCGCTTTTCTGCAGGTGTGACCCCCAAATCTGGGCACTCCCCCATCCTGAAGTGCCCCACGGATTTCCCTCTGATCCTGTGGCACCCCTATGCCAGGCACTATTATTTCTGTGTGATGACGGGCAAGGAGCAGGAGAAGTGGCGGGCGGTGTTCCAGGACTGCGTCAGGCACTGCAACAACGGTGGGTGACACCTGGGGACACGCCAGGGCTCTCTGGGGACACATCAGTGACCTCCTGCCCAGCACAGAGGGACCCTGCGGGGGCCAGGTTGGGGTTTTGGGGATAAAGGGGATGGTTTGGAGCTCATGAGGAGGAGTTGGGTGGGAGTTGTTGAGCAGTTCTGGAGAAGGGAAGAATCTGGGGAGATCCTTCCGGTGCTTGGAGGGGCTCCAGGAGAACTGGAGAGGGAATTTGGGCAAGGGCTGGAGGGACAGGACCCAGGGAATGGCTTCCCAGTGCCAGAGGGCAGGGATGGATGGGAGATTGGGCAGGAATTGTTCCCTGGGAGGGTGGGCAGGCCCTGGCACAGGGTGCCCAGAGAAGCTGTGGCTGCCCCTGGATCCCTGGCAGTGCCCAAGGCCAGGCTGGACATTGGGGCTGGGAGCACCTTGGGACAGTGGGAGGAGTCCCTGCCCATGGCAGGGGGTGGAACAGGATGATTTCCTTCCAACCAAACCAGTGTGGGATTCCATGACTGAGCATCTCATCAATGGCAGCACCACCCCCAGCTCCCCTGGAGCATCCCTGTGCCCATGGGGATCCCTGTGCCCATGGGGATCCCTGTTCCCATGGGGATCCCTGCCCAGGAGAGCATTCCCAGGAGCCAGCACAGAGCCTGGCTCCAGAGCTGCCCTGATGCCTCTTTCCCACCCTGAGGTAGAAAATACTCATTAATTAAAGCCATCAAACCCCAAACCCCTCCGAGGGGGCTGTGGGCAGGGGGTGCAGGGCAGTGCACCGGGCAGAGGCAGGCCCTGCCTCCCACAGCAGTGATTCTCTGGCAGGAAAACACGATTTTCCTGCTTGGCTGTGGCCTGGCCACTCCTGGGCCGAGCCCCAGGTCCTGGCCGTGCTTGGGAAGGTGAGAAATTCCCTGAGGAAGGCGGTGCCAGAGCTGAAACCTGCTCAAAATCGGGAGTTTTAGTGGGCATTTTAGACCCTGCCCATTTTCTAAATGCTTCTTTCACTCCTGGGAGCTCTGGGTAGCCTCAGTTTCACCTGAATTTTGCCAGAGTTGCTGTAGTTGGGTGGGATGTGGGGCCTGGGTTTCACTGTGGGTTTCCATCCTCCCGTGTTGGATTAAATCTCATGAAAACTTTGCTCTTTTCCCTTTCTTTAAAATTTTGTGCTGAGGGTGTCTGAGCTCGTTGGGCTGAATGTGCCCCCTCAGCCCAGGCAGGCTCCTTTGTGTGGGGCTGGGTGCTGTGACCCCTCATCCCCCTGGGGATCATTTCTGGATGAGCTCAGCACCCCAGCACCCCCCTGTGCTGGCTGGACCAGCAACTGGGAGCAGAACCAGCTCTGGATAAAAGAGGAATCCATCTCCTGCCTTCAAACCCCTGATTTTTATCTCCAATTCCCCCTCCCACCTGCTGGGGGCTGCTGGAGCACACAGGGGAGGTGTGAGCCCCTCCACCACCCCCTCTGCCAGCCAGAAAATCCTCCCCTCCCTCTCCATCTCCTCAGAATGTGATGGAAAAGCCCTCCCCGAGTGGGCAGTGGCCAAGGAGGGCTCGGTGCTGGGGTTCCTGCATTCCTCCAGCCCAGATTTGTCTGTGACATTGTTCTTCCTGCCCCTCTCTGCTTCTGGGAGCTCCAGGATCCTGTTTCATATTCCATGAAGGCTCTTTTGTTGTTGTAAAGCACTTCAGGGTTTGGATTTTTTTTTTTTGGTCTTTTTTTCTTTCCCTAAATTAGAGGCTCTGTTTCTGCCTCTGGTTGTGATTCGTGTGGGAATTTTCACCTCCCTTTCTCAGGCTGTGTTTGTGTCTGTAGGGACTGGGGATGTGCAGCTCTGCTCTTCACACAGCCAAGGTCCAGCCTGGTGTCCCTGCAGCCCTTGGCTGCTCCAAAACTGTCCCTTGGCCAGTCTGGTGTCACCTGGGGCTGGGGCAGAGCCCACCTGAGGGCTCTTGTTCCTTGTTGCAGGATGGTTTGGGTTAAAAGGGACCTTAAAGCCCATCCAGAGCCACCCCTGCCATGGGCAGGGACACCTCCCACTGTCCCAGGGACACCTCCCACTGTCCCAGGCTGCTCCCAGCCCCAATGTCCAGCCTGGCCTTGGGCACTGCCAGGGATCCAGGGGCAGCCACAGCTTCTCTGGGCACCCTGTGCCAGGGCCTGCCCACCCTCACAGGGAACAATTCCTGCCCAATATCCCATCCATCCCTCCCCTCTGGCACTGGGAAGCCATTCCCTGTGTCCTGCCCCTCCAGACTCTAAACATTAATTAATAATTAATAATTAACAATTTCCTTCCATTAATGAAGGAAACTCATTAAATTTGCCCTGTGGAGTGGCACGGGGACTTCTTGCAGCAGCCTGGCTGGGCAGGGCACAGGGCTGGGGACAGACTCAGGGATGTCCCCAGGCTCAGCCTGGAGTGAGTGACCCTGGGAAGGTTCTTTGGGGGCAAATCCATCCCCAGGCCCTGCAGGGACAGAAGGTGACACGTTGTCCCACCTGGGAGGGGACGTCACCTCCCAGGAGCTGTGGATGGAGCACTGCCAAGCCCCGGGAGCTCAGCCCAGCTCTGGCTCCCACCAACGACTGAGAAAGGGACAGATTTGACTTTCTCAGTGGCTTTTTTCCCCTTGATTATTAAGCTGCCCCTTAGGAAAAGCTGCTTAGGCTTGGAGTTAATTGTAATCACCTTAGAGAAGTTGGTGTGCACTGGGAGATTTCTGCTCAGTGCCCCGGGCTGTCCCTCTCGGACACCTGGCCGTGTCCCCAGCCCTGCCAGCTGCTCTGGGATGTGTCAGCCCTGCAGGGATGATCCCCTGGAGCCTCCCAGCAGGGTCACCCCGGCTCGGATCCCACCCTGATCCCCTGGAGCCTCCCAGCAGGGTCACCCCGGCTCGGATCCCACCCTGATCCCCTGCTCCGGGCATGGGGAGGGGAGCTGGCCTGGGGGTTTCTCTCCCAGGGGTGTTTCCTCCTCAGCCCGGACAGGCTGGGACAAGGCAGGGACATGCATGGGACATGTGGGACAGCTCCGGGGCTGTCCTGCCTGCCCGCTGGCCCCATCTCCTCCTCCTCCCAGCCCTGCCCCTCCTCCTGGGTGGGGGTTTCACCTGAGCCCCCCGGTGCTGCAGTGACCCACCCCGGGGACAGCCCGGCCCTGACTCACTCCTGAGGCCTCTTGGCCACTTTCCTCGTCCTTCCAAGCCACGCTGCTCCCTACAGAGCCCCCTCTTCCTCCAGCTCCCCCCAGCTGGCCCATCCCGCAGTGCTGGGGGGGCTCACTGGGGTGTTGGGAGTCACTGAGTCCCCATCCTGGTGAGCCCCTGCTCCTGCTGTGCCACTGGAGCTCACTGAGCCCCAGGTCCCTGTGCACTATTTGGGGTCACTGAGCCCCCAGGTCCCTGTGCACCATTTGAGGTCACTGAGCCCCCAGGTCTCCATGTACCATTTTGGGGTCACTGAGCCCCCCCTCCTGCCAAGTCCCTGCTCCTGCTGTGCCTTTGAAGCTCACTGACCCCCCAAGTCCTCGTACACCATTTTGGGGTCACTGAGACCCCCATCCTACCAATCCCCTGCTCCCAGGCACTTCCCTGCCCTCGGGGTGGCTCTGGGGGGGATCACTCTGGACAGGAGCCCCCCAGGCACTGCTGCTCCCACCCTGTCAGGGATGGTGGCTTGGGACAATCCTGGTGACAGCTCTGGGGGCCTGCACAGCTCCGAGGGTGTGGGGGGACCACACAGAGGTGAGCTGGGGGGGCTGGGCTGCCCCTCATTCCCCCTCCCAGGCTGCTCACTCGTGCCCGTGTCCCCTCCGCAGGGATCTCCGAGGACTCCAAGGTGGAGGCTCCAGCCTTCACGGACGCCATCCGCATGTACCGGCAGTCCAAGGAGCAGTACGGCACCTGGGACATGCTGTGCGGCAACGAGACCCAGGTGGGCACCCGCACCCCCAAAATCGGCCTGGGAGGGGCGTGGGGGGGCTGAGCAGCCTCCCCAAAATCCTCCTGCCTCCACAGATCCTGAGCAACCTGGTGATGGAGGAGCTGCTGCCCGAGCTCAGGAGCACCATCGGCCCCCGGCTGAAGGGCAAAGCCTCGGAGCGCCAGCGGACCTGGATCCAGGTGTGGGGCCGGGCAAAGCCCGGGGTCTGGGGTCCCCAGTGCCTGCCCTCCCCCTGCCCGGGGAGCCTCCCTTCCCCGCCGGGCTCGGTGCCCCCTTCTCCCGGCCCCTTCCCAGGAATCCGTCCTTTCTCCGCAGTGGCTTTTTAAAGCTCCCTGTGTGCCCCTGCCCAGCCCAGCCCAGCCCCGCCTGCGCTGCCGCGTCCCTGGGGCCGGGGAAGCAAACAGGAGGAAGCCCAGCCCCGGAGCGAAGCCCGTCCTGGCTAAATTTAGCGAGCCATTTTTAGAGCAGCGCGGGCTAAATCCAGCCCAAACCCTTGCAAAAGACTGAGGGCTCTTCAGAACTGCCTGTTAAAACCTTAAACCCCGATAGATAATTGCCGCCAGGCTCGTAATGGGCCACTTGAGCGGCCTAAAAACACACAAACGCTGCTTTTCCAGTAGCTGAGGTCGCTGGGAAGCCCCGGGGAGGGAAGAGGGGGGCGGCTCTGCATCCTGCCAGTCCCGCCAGCCCCAAAATCGCAGCCTTTGGCAGCAAAGTGAGCGGGAAGCCTCAGCGAGCGGCTCCATCCTGCTCAGGAGTTTGGCTCTGAGAGCCCAGGGAGGGTGAACAGGGCAGGGAACAGATTTCGGGGGGGGTCTGGGGCTCTCCTGCTTGGACCACCACTGTCCCTGGACCACCATTATCCCTGGACCACCACTATCCCTGGACCACCAGCATCACCAGACTTGCAGCATCCCCAGACCTGCAGCATCCCCAGACTTGTGGCATCCCCAGACCTGCAGCATTTCTAGACATGCAGCATCCCTGGACATGCAGCATCCCTGGACATGCAGCATTCCAGGACATGCATCACTTCCAGATATGCAGCATTCCAGGGCATGCAGTATCCCCAGACCTGGAGCATTCCTGGACATGCAGCATTCCAGGACATGCAGCATCCCCAGACCTGGAGCACCCCCAGCCCTGCCCGGGGCAGGTTGCCTGATGGAGGCAGTGCTCCCCTCTCTGCCCCTCCAGCATCACCCTGAAGCAGTTTCTGCACTGCAGGAGCTCCACCTCACCCAGCAGGGGGGTCCCTGGTGTGGAAAGCCCTGCCAGGCTGTGGGGAAGGGTCCTGGCAGGGCACAGGGGATGGCTCAGCAGGTCCTGCAGGTGCTGCAGGGGACATTTGGGGGTGCAGCTGGAGGCGTGGGGGGTCTCTGACCCCCACCTGTGCCCGCAGGTGTCGGATGCTGTCTATAGGATGGTCTATGAGCTGGCCAAGGCGCAGTACGATGCAGCCGTGGGCAGGTGTGAGCAGGAGCGGCCGCAGCTGGAGAGCACCATCCGCACGGACATGGACCAGATCATCACCTCCAAGGAGCACCTGGCCAGCAAGATCCGAGGTACAGCCCTGCAGGGGTGTGCACTGGGATGGGGGGGTGTGCCCATGGCTGTTCCCAGGGTGCAGCACAGCCCCTGGCACCCTTGGCACTGGCATTGTCCCGGGAGGTTGGGGACAAGGTGGGCAGTCACCCCCCAGGTGTGACAGTGGGGCAGACCAGGGGCACTCTGCAGGAATTCCTTGTGCTGTCATGCAAGTGGGAGCCTCCTCCTGGAGAGGTTTGGGAACAGGGGCAGCTCCTCCTCCCTGGGGTGGGTTTAGGATGGGATGTGAAGGGCTGGAAGGACAGAGGAGCCTCACCATCCCCATCCCTGCTCTCTCCCAGCCTTCGTCCTGCCCAAGGCAGAGGTCTGTGTGCGGAACCACGTCCAGCCCTACATCTCCTCCATCCTGGAGGCCCTGATGACCCCCACAAGCCAGGGCTTTGCCGAGGTGAGGGAGGTGTTCTTCAAGGAGGTCACCGACATGAACATGAACGTCGTCAATGAGGGCGGCCTGGAGAAGCTGGTGGAGGTGAGACCTGGGGGTGCTCATTGCTGGCTTTGGGGTGACAAGGCCAGCCCTGCTGCCACCCCCAGTGTGGGCAGCACTGGGGGACCCCAGGCTGAGAAGATTCCACCCACGTGGGGTGGGATGTCCCTACCCTAAGTACGTGGAGAGGCTGAGCTTGGCTTTGTCCCCAGTACATGGAGAAGCTCTCCCACCTGGCCTTCCACCCCGTGAAGATGCAGTCGTGCTATGAGAAGATGGACCAGCTGAAACTGGAGGGTCTCCAGCAGCGATTCGATGTCTCCAGCACATCTGTCTTCAAGCAGAGGGCCCAGATCCACATGAGACAGGTGGGATGGGGACCAGGGTCCTCCCCTGTCCCCCAGGGCCGGGAACAGAGGGCAGGGGAGCCCGGGCTGGGAACAGAGGGCAGGGGAGCCCGGGCTGGTCCAACCCAGGCTGGGAACAGAGGGCAGGGGAGCCCAGGCTGGTCCAACCCAGGCTGGGAACAGAGGGCAGGGGAGCCCAGGCTGGTCCAGCCCAGGCTGGGAACAGAGGGCAGGGGAGCCCAGGCTGGTCCAGCCTGGGCTGGGAACAGAGGTTTGGGGAGCCCAGGCTGGTCCAACCCAGGGTGGGATGTCTGTGCTGTCTCGAAGGGTGGGTGATGGAGCCCCTTTGGTCTGGAGCCCATGGTTGGCTTGGGCATCCTGGCACAGCTGCCCCTCTGCCACCGAGCCCACTGGCACCAGCAAGGCCAGTAAACCAGTTCTGAGTCTGATCCCGCAGGATTGGAGTGGGATGAAGGAGGGTGAGGGGGTGCAAAACCAGCTTTGAGCACCCTCCTCTCCCAACACCCTTGATCCTCAGGGTGAGGGCTGTGGAGGCCACGCTGGGATGTCAGGGATTTCTCCAGAGTGAAGCTTCCTTGCCTGTTGGATATTGGGAAGGGATTATTCCCTGGGAGGGTGGGGAGGCCCTGGCACAGGGTGCCCAGAGAAGCTGTGGCTGCCCCTGGATCCCTGGCAGTGTCCAAGGCCAGGCTGGACATTGGGGCTGGGAGCAGCCTGGGACAGTGGGAGGTGTCCCTGCCCATGGCTGGGGTGTCACTGGATGATTTTAAGCTCCCTTCCGCCCCAAACCAGTGTGAGGTTCTGTGCTAAGGCTCACCTCGGTGTGGCAGTGCCCCAAGAGCCCCCTGCCCACCCTTTGGGTGCCCCCCCACGCTGACCACGTGCCTCTGGCCGCAGCAAATGGACGATGCTGTGTACACCTTCGAGACGCTGCTGCACCAGGAGCTGGGCAAGCTGCAGGGCAAGGACGACCTCTGCAAGTCCATCCAGCGCATCCTCGAGAGGGTGCTCAAGGTGAGGCAGGGGGTCAGGGTCTTTGGTGGCCTTTGGTGGCCTTTCTCAGGGTCAGGGAAGAGGCCAGGAGTGCTGTTATCTATTTCAACAAAAGTCTTCTGGGGAAATATTTCTTTATATTGATATTTTCATGGATTTTGCTGGGACCAGGCAAGTGGGAAATCATCTGGAGGAGCCAGGTCCCCTCTGTAAAAGCCCCCCAAGGTTCAGACTGGCCCTTAAACCCATCCAGCAGTGGAGGAGCTGGCTCCTACCCAGGCTCAGAAACAGCTGGAGAGAGGGATGTGAGGTCAGAGGGGTCTGTTCACTCCTGTGTGAATGGGTTGGGGGGCAGATCTCAGGGGTTTGTGCCCTTGTTGACCCGGGGCACCCTCTCACCCTGCAGAAATTCGACTACGACAGCAGCACGGTGAGGAAGAAGTTCTTCAGGGAGGCCCTGCTGCAGATCACCATCCCCTTCCTGCTGAAAAAGCTGGCACCCACCTGCAAGGGGGTAAGAGGGGGAAGTTTGGGCTGTGGGAGAGGACCAGCTGCCCCCATGGAGGGGCTGGAGCATCCATTCCCCCCATCCTGCTGGGCTGAGCCTCCTCTTCCCCCTGGCAGGAATTAGCCAAGTTTCAGGAGCTGATCTTCGAGGACTTTGCCAGCTTCATCCTGGTGGAGAACACCTACGAGGAGGTGGTGCTGCAGTCGGTGATGAAAGACATCATGCAAGGTAAGGTCCTGGGGCACCTGTGTGACGAGGGGGTGACCCTCTGCAGGATGCTGGGGGCTGTGTGAGGAGGGGGTGACCCTGTTCTGGGTGCTGGGGGCTGTGTGAGGAGGGGGTGACCCTGTTCTGGGTGCTGGGGGTGCTGCATGAGGAGAGATGATCCCATTCAGGGGATCAGCTCGGGGCTGTAGGAGGAGGGGTGACCTCATGCAGGGTGCTGGGGACTCTGTAAGGAGGGGTGACACAGTGCAGGGTGCTGGGAGTATCCGAGGTGGGGTGATCCTGTACAGGGTGCTGGGGACTCCATAAAGAGGGGTGACCCCGTGCAGGACACTGGGGGCTGCCCCAAAAGCAGCTTTCCCACCTGGTTTCCCCACTGGCAGGGCTGGGCAGTGGGTGGGATGCTGACCCCTGTGCCCAGCTCCAGCCACCCCCCCACGGGGAGCACTGGGCGAGGTGCCCCGCAGTCCCCTGACCTGTCCCTCGCTGTCCCCAGCTGTGAAGGAGGCGGCCGTGCAGCGCAAGCACAACCTGTACAGGGACAGCATGGTGATGCACAACAGCGATCCCAACCTGCACCTGCTGGGCGAGGGCGTGGCCATCGACTGGAGCGAGGAGTACAGCGGGCAGCCCGAGGCCGAGCCCGCGGCCGAGCGGCGCCGCAGGGCCAAGCAGGTGGTGTCGGTCATCCAGGACGACGAGGGGGCCCTGCCCTACGGGGCCGAGGCGCTGCTGCAGCCCGGCTCCCCCGAGGCACGGGAGCCAGAGCAGGCACATCCCGGGGTGCCCCCGAGCCCCCCGGATGCGGTGCAGGAGATCCGGGAGGCGCTGGCACAGGAGAGCCTCGGGGATGGGGCGGAGCAGCGGCTGATGAACGGCACCAACGCCGCCGGGGCCAGCGAGGAGGGGGTGCTGCTGCCAGGGGCTGCCCAAGGGGGTGGCACACAGCAAGGTCCAGCCCGTGATGGGGATGGGGAGCACTGTGTAGCATCACCAGCACCTGGAGCTGAGGTCCCATCAGGAGCTGGGAGAGAACGTGGCACACCGGCATCGTCACCTGTCCCTGGAGCTGAGGTCCCATCAGGAGCTGGGAGAGAACGTGGCACACCGGCATCGTCACCTGTCCCTGGAGCTGAGGTCCCATCAGGAGGTGGCACACGCCGGGCTGCACCAGCACCGCCTGTGCCTGGAGCTGTGTCGTCAGGGGGGCAGCGTGCCACACCAGCGTCACCTGTCCCTGGAGCTGAGATGTCATCAGGGACTGGGACACAACATCCTGCACCAGTGTCACCTGTCCCTGGAGCTGAGGTCCTGTCAGGGGCTGGAGAACAGCGTTCTGCACCAGCGTCACCTGCACCCAGAGCTGATGTCTCATCAGAGGCTGAGGTGCCACACGTGACACCAAGATCATCCATGCCAGCATCTCCTGTGCCCAGAGCTGATGTCCCATCAGAGGCTGAGGTGCCACCCATCACACCAAGATCGTCCATTGTGGCATCCCCCGTGTCGGGAGCCGATGTCCCATCAGGAGCTGAGGTGCCACACGTGACACCAAGATCATCCGTGCCAGTGTCCCCCGTGCCTGGAGCTGACCCCCCATCAGTGTCCAGCGTGCCACACGCCACACCAGCACCACCCAGCCCCCGAGCCCATGTCCCAGCAGAGGCCAGTGTGCCCCATGCCACACCAGCAGCAGCCGGAGCCCAGAGCCCGTCAGCAGCGTGTCACCAGCACAGTGACAACGAGCCAGGCCAGCACCCGCAGCCCAGGGCCACCACAGAGAGCGGTGAGGGGGTGCAGACTGAGTTCTAGCCCCAGCCCCTGCCATGGACTGGCCCTGGTGACACTGGGGCTGGGGAGGGGGACAGGACCCCCAGGGATGGAGAGCAGCACCGCGGGAGAGGGAGGGGATGGGGACACCGAGACCGTGCTGCCTGACGGGGGTCCCGCTGCCATGGGGGGCTGCCCACAGCCACAGCCCCTGCTGGGCCGGACTGGGGGTGGCCCCAGCCCGGCACGGGGCATCCCCTGCTCTGCTCTGTCCTTCTTCTGCCTTATTTTCTTTCCTACTGAGGAGATGCTTTACTGAAGAGCTTTATCCGCCCCCACACCAGCGCCTGGGGCTGCCGGGGGGGCTGGCACTGGCCCTGCTGAGGGTGTGTGGGGACACAGCTCCTGGCTGTCCCCGGGGCTGTCCCCTGCCCCAGTCCGGGGCGGTTCCTGGCAGCCTGCCCACTGCATCCCACCCGGGGGGATATCCTGGGAGCCTGCCCACTGCATCCCACCCGGGGGCATTCCTGGGAGCCTGCCCACTGCCATCCCACCCGGGGCATTCCTGGGAGCCTGCCCACTGCCATCCCACCTGGCCAGCTCCAGGAGCACCACTGGGAGCGGGGGCTGCAGGGGATGATGGAAAACAGGTTGGCAAACGGGGACAGCAGGGACAGCAACACTGGGGGGGCTACAGCCACTGCCGAGGGGGAGAGTGCTGGGACAGGCTGGGCTCCTGGTGCCCACGCTGGGCTCACAGCATCCAGGCTGGGCTTACAGCATCCAGGCTGGGCTCACAGCATCCAGGCTGGGCTTATGGCATCCAGACTGGGCTCACAGCATCCAGGCTGGGCTCACAGCTGGGCTCACA
>VZTZ01014604.1:46937-62685 GCA_013400955.1 Drymodes brunneopygia
GGGAATGAAGGGGTTCCAGGGGAGAGATGCAGGGGGCATTCCCGGGATTCCAGAGGAGGGATCCAGGGGGGGATTCCCGGGGTTTCGGGGGGAATCACGGGGTCCCCGGGGGGGAATTAAGGGGTTCCAAGGGGGATTTAAAGGGGTTCCAGGGGAGGGATCCAGGGGGGATTCCCTGGGTTTGGGGGGGATCTCCGGTGTTCCAGGGAGGATTCAGGGGATTCCAGGGGGATCTCCGGGGTTGCAGGAAGGGCTCCCGGTGCCGTGCCCGTCCCGTGCCGGGTCTCACCTGCATGGTGGCGGTGGCGGTGGCAGCGGGCGCGGGGCCCGGCCCGTCCCTGCCGGCGATGTCGCGGTGCTGTGTCGGTGCTGTGTCGCAGCTGCGGCGGTGCTGTCGCTGTGATATCGCGGCGATGTCGCGCGGCCGTCGCACACGCGCGGAGCTCCCCGGGAGCTGTAGTGCGGCACGGGGCGGGGCGGGGCGGTCCCCGCCTTTGTCCCCTCCTCCCGCATCCCTGTCCGGGCTCAGCATCCCCGGGGACAGCGGGTCCGGCCCGTCCGCCCCCCGCGGGTTCGCCTTCCCTTCCCTCCCGGCTTTATCCGCAGTTTTTCCCCCGCCCCATCCCGGTCCTGCAGCTGGTCCAAAGCGCTCAAGGGTTTTTCTGCTGGTCCCCCATCCCCGGCACCCGGAGCGCCGGTGGCACCCGGGGTTTGCACCCTAAAAATGCTGAAGGTTTTTTAGAGTATTCAGCCTAGAGAGGAGAAGGCTCCAGGGAGAGCTCAGAGCCCCTTCCAGGGCCTGAAGGGGCTCCAGGAGAGCTGGAGAGGGATTTTGGACAAGGGCTGGAGGGACAGGACCCAGGGAATGGCTTCCCACTGCCAGAGGGCAGGGATGGATGGGAGATTGGGCAGGAATTGTTCCCTGGGAGGGTGGGCAGGCCCTGGCACAGGGTGCCCAGAGAAGCTGTGGCTGCCCCTGGATCCCTGGCAGTGCCCAAGGCCAGGTTGGAGCAGCCTGGGACAGTGGGAGGTGTCCCTGCCCATGGCAGGGGTGGCTCTGGATGGTCTCTAAGTTCTGTTCCAACCCAAACCACTTAGGATTCTGTGATTTTATTTCCCCCATAGACAGGCAGGACAAAGGGGAACTTTCCTTCCAGCTGTGACTGGAAGCACACAGATGTTGGCTCCATGCTGGGACATTCCAACCATCCCCATCACACCTGGGACCAGGGGGTGCTGAGCTGCCCCTGCCTCAGTTTCCCCAAGTGCCAGCAGGTGCAGAAGCCCTCAAAGGCACCCAGTGCTACAGTGCCTTGTTCTACACCACTAAAATCCCTCTGAACCCCATGAGAACTGGGCACCCAAAACAGAGGCAGGATTTGGGGGGGATTGACATTTTCACCCCTTTGCAGCACCTGGTGCCTGGCTGGAGATGCTGGAGCAGCACCACACTGGGCTCTCCCAGGCTCCCCAGGGCCAATTTCCAGCCCAGTCCCGTGGAATCAATACTCCAACCATTTGTGCACCTGACCCTGGCAAAGAAAAGCCCCTTTCCCTCCCTTTTTCCCAAGCTGGCACTAGTTTTGCTCCTTGGGTTTTTTTCCTTCCCAGACAGTTCCCAGTGATTATAATTACACGAAGCTCCCCCGAGCAGTCATTAAATCAGCACCTCCACATATATAATATATACATATATAATATATATATAATTTATAGAGAAATGACTTTTGTAAACAATATTCCTCTACTCCAGTGGGAAGTGGAGTCTGGGGCAGCTCCAAACGCGGAGCTGAGAGAGAACCAGCAGCTCTGGGGAGCAGGTGGGATCCCCGTGCCACCCCCAACCTCCCCTTGTCCCCACGGGGATGGCTCCTGGGTGGGGACAGAACCGGCTGGCTCGGTTTGGGTAGCACCACTTTCAGCTGAAGCAAACTGGTCCGACTGTGAAACCAAAGTGGTGCGAGGCGTCGCCGTTGTGGAACACGGCCAGGTCCCGCAGGGGGAGCAGCCACAGCTCCTCCGTGCTGAACTGGAAGATGGTGTCGCTGATGGAGGACTCGTTGTCCAGCTGAAATGACCACCAGGGACAGCTGAGTGGCACCAAACCCCTCAGGTGGGAGCCTGGAGCTCCTCTTGGAGCACCCTTCCTTCCTGCCTTTTTGCAGGGTGTTGGAAAATGTTCCCCATGTTCTCCTCCATCCCCTGCCACATCCCAAGGCCAGGAAGCTCCTTGAGCTCGGGGAATTCCTCTCCATTCCCATCACCACGTGCAGCCTCATCCACCCGCTCCATCCCAAACCGCGGGGGATCAAACCCACTCCCAAGGGCTCTGCAGATCCCGGGAGGCTTTTCCAGGCACAAACCCTGCCCGGGGCCAGGCTCACCAGGCAGCCCTGCAGGCTGGCTGCGTAGCTGTGGTCCCGGGAGTCGGCCAGGAAGCGGATTTCCTTGCGGGGCTGGGGCCGGCCGCGCTGCGGGGCCGCTCTGCAGGAGTACGAGACCTTCTGGGCGGCGCGGTGGCTGTGCAGGCGCAGGAAGCGGAGCTGCACCGCGCTGGCCCCCGCGTATTCCAGCTGCGGGACAGCGGGAGGGAAAACACCGGCAAACGGGGCTGTTCAGGGGGGCTGTGCTCCCCCCGGGCAATCCCGGCCAGGGTCCAGCCGCCTGCTAATGCTCCTCGCAGAAAGAGGGGTCACATCGCCCTGGCACAGCCTGGGGGGCTGGGCGCTGTCACACCGCAGAGGTGTGGCACTCGGGGACCCCTGACCTCACCTCCGTGTCCCCTCGGCTGTTCCACTCACCAGGAAGCCCCCGGGCAGGGTGCTGAACCACTCAAAGGTGCCCTCAGAGGTGTAGGTGCTCAGCCAAGCCTTGATGGGGATCTGAGGGGAGCGGGGACAATTGTCACGGTGACAGGACAAGGAGGCAGCACAGAGCCTCTGTGTGTGTGGCCTGTCCCTGCAACCTGGGCACACACAGTGACCAGCATCCTCACTCCAGAGTGCTCCATGGCAGTGGTCACCATGGCAAGGGACTGGTCACTACAGTGAGGGACTGGTCGCCACAGCGAGGGACTGGTCACCACAGCGAGGGACTGGTCACCATGGCAAGGGAATGGTCACCTTGGCAAGGGACTGGTCACCCTGCCCTCTCGAGCCCCCCCAGCCCTTGTCCCCACCCACCCCGAGGGGTCTCTCGGGGCCGGAGCTGCCCCATGACAGCCCCCCCGTACCTGGCTGTGGACGGGGGCGAGGCAGGTCTCCCCCCCAGCTGTGAAGTTGCAGAAGGCCAGCAGCGCGTCCTGGGGGCTGCCCTGGTTGGGGTCGATGTAGTACTGTCCTGGAGGGGGGAGAAGGGAACCCCTGGCACCCAGGCTTGGCACAGGGAGGGTGCCACACAGTGCCCTTCTCACCCCAGCTGCCAGCCCGTTTCTCCAGGGATGCCCACCAATCTCATCTGACCTCCTTCCCCAAAATCCTTATTTCCTCTTTATTTCCAAGAGCTGCCCATCCCTGCAGGGGCTCTGGAGATGGGGCCAGGCCCAGGGGGACCCCCCATGTCCCTGGTACCATCGGGCAGGCCGGGGTGAGCCAGCAGCAGCTCCTTGCAGGTGGTGGCCGGGTTGGCTTTGGTGCCATTGGGATGCTCCACCAGGGCTCGGAGCTCCCGGCCCAGGGTGTCCAGCAGGGCCCACACCACGGAATAATTCAGGTGGTTGGAGGAATAAATGAGGTGCTGAAAGGAAAAGGAGGGGATTTCATCAAGCTGACCACAGATCCCCCCACCAGGAGCATCAGCAGGTGCTGAGGACAGGGATGGCACATGCAGGGGACAAGGACAAGTGTGGTGGGAGAGGGATTAGCTGGATCTTCTTGGGGGACCTCGGGAGCAGCAGGACATGGGACAGCACTGCTGGCAGCCCCTTCCCTCCCGGGCAAGGGTCACTCACCTGCAGCTCCTCCTGGGACAGCATCAGCGCAGGCCCGCTGGGACCTGGGGGGCCGGCCACACCCTGGGGGACAATGACAGTGCTGGTGGCACTGCCTGCTGCCCACGAGCCCCCAGCAGCTCCTCCACCAGTGCCAGGGACATCCCCGTGGGATGACAGCATGGCATGGCAGGGCCTCACTGCTACATTTAGGGGGGTGAGGGACCCAAATTTTGGGAAGAGGGGCGTTTGTGGCTCCGCTTACCGGCATTCCCGGCGCGCCCCTGGGGCCTGGCAGGCCCGGGAAGCCTCTCAGCCCCTGCCAAAGGAGGAGGTGGAGAAGGGAAGGGAAGCAAGGGGGAGGTGCTGCTGTGCTGAGCTGCACCCCCAGGCCCCCCTGCACCCCTGGAGTGGGAGGGAGGGAAGGGATCCCATGGCTGACCCCGCTCCAGCTGCTCCCCACTACTCACCTTGGGTCCGGACCAGCCCTGCAGGGAAAGGACAGGAGCAGGGTCAGGGGGAGGCAGGGGGGATCAGAGCCCCATCCCTGTGGGGCAGCAGTGAACCCCAAACCTGCCCCAGGGGGAAGGACTCACCGGTGTCCCGGGAATGCCAGGGTGTCCCCGAGGGCCAGGGGGGCCAGTGTCACCCTGCAAGGACACCAGAGGAGCTCAGGACATCCCCCAGCCCTGCATCCTTCTACAACCCAGCCCCTTCCCCAGGTGGATTTTATGTGGAAAAATAAGAAATTCGCCCCAAATCCTCATTTTAGTCCCTCTCCACCCTGCCCTTACCTGCTTTCCCTTGGGTCCCGGCCTCCCAGGGACACCGTGGGGACCTGGCTTGCCCTGGGAAATGTGGCAGGATGTCACACAGGGTGACAAGGGACCGGGGGGAAGGAAAAGAGCAGAACCTGTCACACACCTTGAAGCCATCGTCCCCTTGCTGGCCCAGGTCACCCCTGCTGCCCTTCTCGCCCTAGGAGAGAGTCAGGGAGAGCTTTGGTGGCAAAGGGAAGGACAGAACCCCCAGGGCACCAGTGTGGGTGGGGAAATTCCCAGGTATAGCTGGCTGCAAAACTCCTGGAGCAAAAACCCCCAAAGACCCCTCCTTTTGATTCCACACAATTCACTGCACCCACACTGCTGGGGACAGAGGCAGCAGGAGGGACCATCAGCTCCAAACTGAAAGGATTTCATCCCACACTAAAATATCTTCCAGAAAAACCTTGGAAGCTGCCAGGAAGCATTTGGAGAGAATAAAGAAAATTCCTGGTGTACTGAAACCAGCAGCAGGGGGAAAATCCCAGCACAGCCTCCCCTCCACCTGCTCATTCAGCTGACAATAAATTGAAAGTTTTAATGATTCCCAAGGTTTCATTTTCCTGAAGGTTCTGAGCAGCTCCCCCATCACCAGGGACTCCTTGTCACTCTTATTTATGGCCATGGGGCTGAGGGATGGGATGGGATCCATGGGATGGGATTTGATTTGGGATGGGATAATGGGATGGGATTTGGGATGGGATGGGATGGGATGTGCTCAGCTTCTCCAGCCAAGGCTGCATCCATCAGGAATGCCACAAGGGAGGTTCAGCTCTTGGTGCATCAGCATCAATGCTGACAGCAGGGATTAAAAGGCTCCACAGTGCTGCTTGCAGCTCCAGGAGGATGGAAAAGCTGGAAAAGGACTGGATTTGGGAGGAAATCAAAGGACTGGAGGTTCCATCTGCCAGCACCCAGGACACGGTGGCCAAGCCCCAGAGAAGGAAAGTGCAGCCATCAGGGTTCCAAAAGAGGGGAATAAGGGATGGCATCCAGCAAATTCAATGCCACCCTGTGCCCAGCGTCCCTGCTGTGCCTGGCATGTGTCCCCTACCTTGTGTCCTTTCACTCCAGGGTCTCCTCTGGTGCCCTTCAGCCCCGGGATGCCCTAAGAGAGAAACATGGACCTGCCTCACCCCGTGGCTGAGCTGCTCCTGTCAGCCCCTGGCGAGGAGGGGCCTCCCCACACCTCAGGACTCTGAGGATTTCAGGCAGTTTTAGAAACTTTGAGGCATTTTCTCATCATTCCTTTGGTTTTGGCTTTAAGGATCCCTCAGCAAAGCCCATTAAAAATGCACTGGAGGTGCCTTGGCTGGCTGAGAATATCCAGCTTTTTTTTTTGGTGAAGTTGGCCAAAGCTGGGATTTTTGTTTTAAGTAGAGAAAAAAGCAATTTCTAGTAACCAAAATAAATATTTGAGTCCTTTTTGCTGGCTGCAGTTGGTCCCTCCAGCCGTGGCAGCTCTCTGGGAAGGTGGGCACAGTCCCACCAGTGCTCAACACTGCCTGGCATCAAACACATCCCTGAAAAAGAAGGATTTGGGCTCCAGAGCCACATTTTGGGAATGATGGGATCTGCCTGACTGCACACGCCCTCCTGGGATGTTAATTTGGGAGGAGGAGATGGATGAGCCACTTAAAACCTTCCCTCATTTTAAACAGCTCCCTGCAGAGCTGGGTCACACCGTGGGGTCAAACAGGGGGCAGCCAGCACCCCAAAACCCCCAAGCTGATACTCACGTAGGGTCCCTGGGGGCCCTGGGGTCCTGGAAGTCCTTTGTCGCCTGGGTAGCCCTGAAAGCAAAGGGAGAAGCCCTGGCTGTGCCCAGGGTGATGCTCCAGGGCAGGGAGAGCAGCCCAGGGGGGCTGGGGGTGGGGGAGAGCCCCCCTTGTTGGGCTGGGAGGCTCTGGGGGGACAGAGCCCTCACTTATCTTGGTTTATTCTTTCCTAAATTTGGGCTCAGGCAGGTGGGAGCACCCCCAAACTGCCAGGGGGACAAGGCAGCCTCACAAAGCCACCTACCTTGTGTCCCCGGGGTCCCCGGGGGGGCTGCTGGCCCATCTTGCCTCGCTTGCCCTGGGGAGGAAAAACCCTCAGGTAATTCCAAACTCATCCAGACACCCCTCACCCCTCCAGGATCCCCTCTCCAGGGATTCCGAGCCCCCAGAGAACTGGGACTCCCCTCCAAGGAGCAGCTCCATGCTCCCTGCCACCCTCGTGGGGACAGCAGTGCCACTTACCCGTCTGCCAGCTTCTCCTGGCACCCCTTCGTCCCCTTCGTGCCCCGCCTCGCCCTGGGGGAAGAGGAGATGGGAAATGTGGGTGCCCAACAGCTCGGGCACAGCCCAGGGCTGGGGAGGAGGAGCTGCTGCCTGCCTGGAGCGGGGACAGAGCCCACCAGGCATCTGGAGATGAGCACCAAGAGCTGGGGAGAGCCCTGTGCCCCCCCAGGGCCACCTGAGCCAGGCTGGGGGCAGGACCTGCCAACCCCTCACCCAAAAACCAGCCCAAGGCAGCCCAAGGGCATCCTGTGTTTTCCAGGTGGGGAAAACCAGGCAATTCCCACTTTTCTCTCTGTAGTCCCCACTGGGATTGACCAGCTCAGGGTTGCCCACCTCGTGCCCTCTGTGCCATCCCCAGGGGAGGATTTTGGGGGTACCTTTTCTCCTTTGCGACCTTTCCATCCTTTAGGACCAGCTTGCCCAGGAGACCCCTGAAATCCCAAAGGAGCAGGGAACCCCTCTGTGAGGATGCTGTGCCAGGGGTGCCCCCCTGCCTTCCCTCCCTGCCCTGCCCCAGCGTGCACAGGAGGATGCTCTGAGCTGGCGTCTCCCCTTTGAGGTTTCTGCCCCTCTCTGGAGCAGGCTGGGTGAAGTGAGGCTGTGGGAGGCTCCAACAGCAGCAGGAGTTGGTGCCTGCACGGGACTTTTACACACCCAGGAGGTGCCAGCACCCCACAGCCTCTTCCAGGGAGAACCACCCCGGCTCCATCCCTCTCCTCACCATTTGTCCCGGTTTTCCCGGCTTGCCTGGCTCCCCTTTTGCACCCACCAGGCCCTAAGAAGGAAAACAAACTTCAAGCCAAACCCCAAACTTTGGGTTATGCACCCCTTTCCCAGGGAGGTGTCAGAGGGACACAGGGGATGGGGCAGAGAGGAGCTCGCTCACCTCGGTGCCACTCAGCCCCGTGGCTCCAGCTTCACCCGGTGGCCCAAGAGTCCCCTGGGTTCATGTGGGGACAAAACATGAGGCTGGCACCAGGGGAGGGCAGGAGGGCACAGCTGAGGCTGTTGTCCCCAGGGAGAGCTGTGCCAGGGATGTCCCCGCTGTGGGGATGTCCCCTGCCTGTCCCCGTTACCTGCCGGCCTGGCTGTCCCTTGGTGCCCGTCACTCCTCTGGCCCCCTCGTGCCCGGTGTAGCCCCGGAGCCCGGGGGCACCTGCCAGGCCCTGAGCCCCCTGTGAGCCCTGCAGGGAACAGAGAGGGGACACTGCTCACCCCTGTCCCCAGCAGGACACGAGCAGCTGCCCCTCGAGGGGTTTCAGCTGCACTGAGCTTTGCAAATCCCCCTGGAGTTCATTCCACAGAAAATCCCCCAGGAGTTTATTCCACAGAAAATCCCCCTGGAGTTTATTCCACAGAAAATCCCCCTGGAGTTTATTCCACAGAAATTCCCCCTGGAGTTCATTCCACAGCAAATCCACCCAGAGTTTATTCCACAGCAAATCCACCTGGAGTTTATTCCACAATAAATCCCCCTGGAGTTTATTCCACAGAAATTCCTCCTGGAGTTTATTCCACAGAAATTCCCCCTGGAGTTTATTCCACAGAAATTCCCCCTGGAGTTTATTCCACAATAAATCCCCCTGGAGTTTATTCCATGGCAAATCCCCCTGGAGTTTATTCCACAGCCCGAAATCTCCCAGCAAATCAGCCAAGCTAAAGGCTTGGAGCAGCCTGGTCTGTTGGAGATGTCCCTGCCCATGGCAGGGGATGGAATTCAATGAATTTCAGGTCCCTTCCAACCCAAACCAGTCGGGGATTCTGGGATTCTGTAAGGAAGGCACATCTTGCCCGGGCACAATGGGGAAACTGGGATGCACGTGGGATTTATCCTGCAGCTGAGCTCAGGACACCCCTGAGATCACACCTGGGGCTCTCTGTCATGGCCAGAATTCCCATCCTGGGGCATCTGGAGTGCTCCAAGCACTGGGCAGCTCCCAGAGCCACAGGGACACCTGTGGATCTGCTGCAAGGAGAGGCAAATCCAGAGCCCTGGAGTTGCCTCGGGCAGATTCCAGCAGCCAAGAGTTACCTGTGCAGCAGCCCTGGCACTCTGGCACGGCTTTGAACAGCTCTATTAAAATTCCTTTAGGGAGCTTTTGCTGTGGGAAATCCGAGGAAGCAGTGACTCAGTGCCAGGGCAGGAGCCGGGAGCCACGGCCAGGCTGGCAGAGCTCACTGTGCAGCCACTCCCAAAATGCCACCAAACCTCTTTCCCAGGGGACATTCTGGGAGGCAGGGCAGGTACTCACCACTGGGCCAGGCTTGCCACCATCTCCCTTTGCTCCATCATCTCCAGCCAGTCCCTGTGGGGACATTGGGGGTCAAAAACAGCCCCTCACCACCCTTCACCTCTGTGGGGACTTTGAGCGTCCTGTCCCACACCCCATGCTCAGCTGGCCAAGGCAGCACTGGGAATCCCGTGGGAGTGAACAGGATTCTGTAGCAGGAACAGGTTTTCCATGAGGCACCCCTGGGTGCTGGAAAGGCTCTGATATTTCGGGTTTAGACACTGGGAGTTTGGGGTTTTAGGGTCCCCTGACCTGGCCAGTGAAGGGGCAATAAATCCTTTGGGTTGTACTGGAAATAGGGAAGCACTGGGGAAACCTTTGGCAGTTCCCAGCTCTGCAACATCCCAGGCATCAGTACCTCAAATCCTGCAGCCCCAGCAGGTCCATCCACGCCTCGTGGCCCTGGATCTCCCTGGGAAAGAAAAGGAAAGAAAAGGGAACAGCTCTGTCCTGGGAAAAAACCCTCCCTGCCTTGCTGCCTTTGGCAAGGGGTGTCCCGTGGCAGGTCCCTCTGTCACCAGCCTGCCCAGGACACCCACGCAGCCAGTCCCAGCACATTCCCACTGGGAAAGCTCGGGAAGAGGCCAGGAAGGGGTGATTCACCCAGAGATGAGGGTTGGAGCCATCAACCCCCCCCAGTACCTTCTCTCCCTCGGGACCGTCGAGCCCAGGAGGACCTCGGAGTCCTGTCCCCCCCTGTTCAGGGGACAAACAGAGGAGCAGGGTCACTCAGCCCTGCCCAGTCACACAAATGTCCCCTGCCAGGTCTGTGACAGGGATGGGGCCCTGCCCAGTGCTCCCAGTCACACAAATGTCCCCCCACCAGGGTGAAAGGGGAGAGGGGACATGATGTGACTTACAAACCATCCTCTGGCTCCAGCAGGTCCCGCAGCTCCGGTGACACCGCCCTGGCCCTGGGACACAGAGGGACACGTGTTCCCAGCCTGGCAGGGGCTGGAATTTGGCTGGAGGCAGCATCACCCCAAACTGCCCCACAAACCTAAACCATCCCTTGTGCCAACAAGACCCAATTTTGGTGTCCTACCTGTGAGACACGAAACTCTCTAATTACAGAGATTTGATTGATTTTCCTGCAGCTCCCGGAGCCCAAGGTTTCCCACGGGGTGAGTCCCCTCCTTGGCACCCACCCCCCAGCCTTGGGGACATTGGGCACCTGCAGGGTGGGGCAGCCCAGCCCCAGCTGTACTTGCCAGCAAACCTTCCCGGCCCTTCTCTCCCTTCTGGCCTTTCCCTCCAACGTCCCCCGTGGCAGCTCCTGGCCCAGGAATTCCAGGAAGGCCCCTGGGGCCAGCATTGCCCTGCTCAGAGATGGAGACAAGTGTCACCACAGAGAGGGAGAAGGGACAGCAGTAAATGAGCTCCTGCACGGAGATGAGGCGTGTCACCCTCTGCTGGGGTGTCACAGAGAGCAGGTCACCCCGGGCTGCTCCTCAGCCATGGGGACACCCCTGTGTTGCTCTGTCCCCACCACGGAGCAGCAGAGGCTGAGCAGCCCAGGGGTGTTCCCGAGGTGCTGGAAGGAGGGACAGAGTTAGGGACACCCCTCACCTTCTGTCCCCGCAGTCCTGGCTCGCCCGGGTCTCCAGTGTCACCAGTGTCACCCTGCCCGGAGGGAAATGCCCACATCAGACACAGCAGCTGCTCCCCAGCCCCATCCCAGGGTGGGTCAAAAGCTGGGCTCTGATTTCCACAGGCCTCTCCACCCTCCCCTGGCTGGGATTTTGATGTTGGGTAAGGCACAGCCTCTCCTCCTGTGCCGGGAGGTCACCCCAGCTGTGACCCCACTGCCCCAAAAGGGAGTGGGGACAAAATGCTGAGCACAGGGACCCCAAAACATCAACCCCATCAAATCCCAGGCTGTGTGAGGCACAGCCATGGCATCGGCAGGGTCCAGAGGCAGCACCTTTCCCATTCCCATTCCCATTCCCATTCCCATTCCCATTCCCATTCCCATTCCCATTCCCATTCCCAGTCCCAGTCCCAGTCCCTGTGGGGACAATCCCACACGTACCTCCTTCCCTTGCTTGCCAGGCCATCCTGGTGGCCCCTCTGTCCCCTCGTCCCCTGGCTCCCCAGGGCTCCCTCTGATGCCCGGAGCTCCTCGGGTTCCTGCCTCTCCCTGGATGGGATGAAGATCACCAGGATGATTCTTGGCTGCCTTTTCCAGCTGAACCTGGCTCTGCACTCCATCATTTCCCATACTGGGAAAAAACCCAATTTTCTTATGGGACCCCCACCCCCCCGCCATGTGGAGCAATGTCAGCCCCCAGCCATGAGGATGCTGGGGGGTTTCAGACACCTCCTGTGGATTCAGGTGACCCTGCAGGAGTGGGCTGAGCCCAGCACCATCCCCAGCATCACCCCCAGCACCCACCTGCTCACCCTTGGGGCCAGGCTGACCCTCTGCTCCCAGCGGCCCTGGTGCTCCCTGGGGAGGGAAGAAAAGCCCAGCCTCGTTGAGCCAGCTTTAACCTTCTAGTTTTTCTGAGGATGAGCAGCCTCCTCCCATCCTTTTCCACCTCTGGAGCAGGGAACTGGGGAAGGGGAGGCTGGGGCAGCCCCACCAGGGTGGGGACACGGTTCCAGCTGTACCTGCTCCCCATCCAGCCCGCGGACTCCGGCACCCCCGGGATCTCCCAGCTCACCCTGCAGAGGACCCAAGATCAGGACAAGCAGCTGTGGTGGTTCTGTCTCTGCAGCCCCCCGAGATGTAAATCCCCATCCCACTGGGATGGGGCCAAACTGGGAGCAGTGCTGGCCCCCGCAGCCCTGGGGAGGTCAGTGGGGTGAGCCTGAGGCTCTGGGCAGCTCCCAGGGGAACCAAGCCCCTCCTGTGTCCTCACCTTCTCTCCTCTCATCCCTGCAGGTCCTTCATGCCCTGCAGGACCTTCCCGGCCCTGAAAACAAACACCCCTCGTCAGCAGAGAGGCTTGGCCCCAACTCAGGAGCCTCTGCAGCTCCCGAGCAGGGGCTGGCATGTCCTGGCACACCACGAGAAGAGAATCCATGCTCCAGCTCCTCCAGCCCCTGCAGCAGCTCCCCTTTTCCTTCCCTGCCTGCAGCTGCTTCAGGGAGCTCCCCAAAGGTGCAGCAGCAGAATCCTTCATCCCTGTCCTCCTGACAGGACCAGGGGAGTGGCACTCACCGGGTACCCAGCCGGGCCAGCAGCACCAGCTGCTCCAGGGGCACCTCTCTCTCCAGCCAAGCCAGGCTTCCCAGGAATGCCATCCAGCCCTCGTGGGCCAGGAACACCCTGCAAGGCCAACGAGCCCCTCAGGCCCCCCAAAACACAGCTCTGGGAGAGCAAAGCCAGGGGAAGCCCCGTGGCTGATGCCTCAGGGTCCAAAAGCTGCCACTTGCTCCAGGCCCCCTCCCTGCAGGTGTGGGACATTGCTGTCCCCACTTGTCACCACCCCCACACACAGGGTTTGGGGTGGGATGAAAATGTCCCAGAGTGGGCACAGATGTCCCCCCTGAGGGACATCACCCCGCCCCAGCAAGGTGCAGCTCTGCACTTACAGGCAGCCCTGGGAGCCCTCGAGGACCTGGGTCACCTGTCCTGCCCTGGGAAAAGAGGGATGTTCAGCAGGGTGTCCTTGGAAAGGGGGACCAGGGGCTGGGATCAGGGTGAGGCTTTGCTCAGATCAATCCCCAGGTCCTGGGACCACCTGGCAGCACCAGGACAGAGCCCAGCCAGCAGGGAATGGGACCCTGCTCCCAAAAAGGGGTTTGGGATGGATCCAGGTCACACATCCACACAGAGGGATCGGAGCAGCCGGAGCATGGAGAGCCCTACCTGGGAGCCAGGAGCACCACGAGGACCAGGGGGACCTGGCAGGGCCTGGGGGACAAGAGCACCATCAGTGACACAGCCCTGCCTGAGCCCCCTCCCAGTTTAGCTGCAAGATTGTCAATAATTCCCCATGGCAAAGATTTCTCCTTTTTTTCTATTCCCAGCCCAGCCCGGAGAACTTCCCTGGTGCTTTTCCAGGGGGCTGGAGCTGCCCAGAACAGCAGCAAACAGCTCTTACCTTTGGACCAGCTTTTCCTGGAAATCCTGGTGGGCCTTGAGCTCCCCTTTCTCCCTGTCAGGAGGCAAGAAAGATTTCCTTTCCACCCTCCGTTTTAATGCAAAAGCCTCTTTAAAAAGCACAATAAAACACACAAAAGCCAGCTCTTAGAACAATCCAGAGGTGTTTGGGCAGAGGAGGTGCTGAGACCCACTGGCTCACCTGCTGTGGGAGACGGATCCAGCTGTTCCCCTCCCACCATGGAGACTGTGACACCTCCAAACCCATCCAGAGGGCTCAAAACTCATCCCAAAAATGCTTCCAATGCTCCCAGTGCTGGGGTGGGTGTCCCATCCCTACCTTGTCCCCCCTGCGTCCCAACCTCCCGCGGTCTCCGGCAGGTCCTGGGTAGCCCTGGGAAGAGCTCGGGGTTAGGAGGCAGCTGGGGCTGCCTGGGCTCTCTGTAATTTTGGGAGAAGGTGGCTGAGGGGAAGGCAGGAGCCTCGGGAGGATGGTGAGGCTGTCCCAGCCTCCTCCCCGTCCGGCCACCGCCGTGTCCCCGCCGTGGGCAGCTCTGTCACTCACATAGGCACCCACGGGTCCTTGTGGCCCCTCCAGGCCCGGCTTCCCAGGCAGCCCCTGCCAGGAAAAACAAGGGAATTACCAAACCCCACTCCTGGGAGGCAGCCAGGCATCCCTCAGTGACCCCTTGGGCTGAGTCCATGGGATCCCCCCAGGTCTCCCCGTGGCAGCCCCGAGCCCCTGGGGGCTGCTCACCCCCATCACTGCCCCAAACAGCCCCCAAAGAGCCCCCCCAAACCCCAGCTCTCACCTTTGGGCCCAGGGAACCCAGGTCTCCATCAGGTCCAGGCTTTCCTGGAGAGCCCTTTGGGATTGTTTGGGGAGGAGGTGTCAGTCAGAGGCTGGGATGAGCCCTGCTGAGCCCCCAGTGCTGCCCCTGAGCTCACAGCCAGGGGTCACCTGGGCCACCGGGGTCACAGGGGACAAATACGGCCACTGTGGCTGGTCCTGGTGGCTCCTGCCCACCTGCCCCCATGGCTGGCAGGGCTGTCACCAGGGAAGGTGACAATCCCTGCTCTGAAGGCCATCACCAAGCCCAGAGCTGAGGACAAGCTCTCAGGGAGGAGCTGTTCCAGCTGCAGGAGCTGTTCCAGGTCTCCATCCCAGATCACTGAGCTGGAAGGGACCCACCGGGATGGAGTCCAACCCCTGTCCCTGCCCAGACACCCCAACAACCCCACCCTGGGCATCCCTGGCAGCTCCTGCAGCTCTGGCAGCCTCGGGGCCGTGCCCATTCCCTGGGCAGTGCCCAGCACCCTCCCCCTGAACCTGTGCCACCCTCTGTCACTGGGGTCCCCTCCCAGGACCCAGGGCCAGCTCCTGCTCTGCCATGGAGGCTTTCCATGAGCTGCCATTCCCCATGGACACCCTGCCAGGGTCAGGGAGGCTGCACAGTCCCTGGAGGAGGCTGATCCCACGGAGAAATGATTCTGCTCCTCCCTAGCCCAAATGATTTCCACCACTGAGGCTTTTTAATGTCTTTTATCAACCAGGTAAGATCAGGCCCTACAGCTGCCCTGATTCCCAAGGGAAGGCCCATATTCCCCTCCAGCAGCACCAGCTCTGCTGCCATCCCACCCAGGAAAACACAGAGTTCATGCAGAGGAACATTTTTTTTCCTTACTATGGATCCAGGAGTTCCAGCGTGCCCACGGCTCCCTGGCAAACCAGCAAATCCCTGGAGGAAAGGGCAGCACAGGAGCCATGGAGGGGGGCAGGAGAGGAGGATGGGGACACTCAGGCCTGGGTTTGAGCCCAGCCCAAAGCACAGAGGAAGGGCCCAGCCTGGTGAAGGCAGCACTGGGGCTTTTCCCTAAAATCCAGCTGCTGGATTCCCCATGGAATCACCACAGCTGGACACACACAGCCCCCAGACTCGTGCCCCCAGACACTCTGTGTGATGCTGGCAGCACTCAGGTGTGTCTCTGACTCAGTTCTCATCCTCTTTTTTGAGGAAGTGCCAGATTTTTATTTTTTAATTTTTTTTTTTAAATTTCAGAGAGAAGATAAGTACATGAAATCCTACAGAAGGTAAAACCTGCGGCCAGCTCTGGTCTTGCTGCTGGATGTGTCCAGGACAGCAGTGCCAGGGTGGGAAATCCTGCTCCAAATCCTTCCCCCCTCAGCAGAATTCCCAGAAAAGCACGCTCTGGCTGCTCTTGCTCCACCCCATCCCACGGACATGCTGTGGAGGCACATTCCCAAAGGGATAAAGCCAAGCAGGGGGATGGAAGGGCAGAAATCAGCTCCACTCACCAGCGGCCCCCTCCTGCCTGGGCTGCCCACGGTCCCTGGGTGACCCTGCAGGATGAGG
>VZTZ01014604.1:70632-97483 GCA_013400955.1 Drymodes brunneopygia
CCCCCCAGGATGATCAGGCCTTGGAGGAGCCCAAAAATCTCCTGGGCAGCTCTAAAAACATTGGCTTTAAGAAGAGTAAGTGGGGGAAATTAAAAAAAATGCAAGGGTGACAAACCAGCAGCATTCACCTTTTCATGGACATTTTCCATCCTGGCTGACAAAGCCCTGGATGAGCCTGGGGAGGAGCTGCAGCACCAGTGCTGGTCCCAGTGAAACCAGTAATGAAAGGTGGCAGTGTTTGGGACCAGGAGCTGGGGCTGGGGCTGGCACCTCATGGTGCCCATGGCTGTGCAAGCCAGAGCCCACTCACCTCTTCTCCCTTGTCCCCAGGCAGCCCTCGGTCACCCTGGAAGCCCTGCAGGCCCTGGGAAGGGGGAGGAAGGAGCAGAGCAGGCACTGAGGGGCTGCCCAGCACCTCCCACCATGTCCAACCCATGTTCCCAGAGAACCCCAAACCTTCCCTCACCATCCTGTCCTCCAAAGCCCCCTGAGAAAGCTCCCAAGCCCAGGGGCATTGCCCGTGCCCCCCAGGGATTGCTGCCAGGGCTCTGGAGAAGGGCAGGGACCAAGGAAGCAGATTCCTGGACTGGACACTGGAATTACTCTCATTTCTCCAAATTTTGAGCCCTCAAGGGCTCGGAGCACCCTGGTCTAGTGGAAGGTGTCCCTGCCCATGGCACAGGGAGCAATGAGATGATTTTTAAGGTCCCTTCCAACCTAAGCCATTCCATGATTTGCAGTTATTTGTTTTCCATGATTTGCAGTTCTTTTCCATGATTTGCAGTTATTTATTTTCCACGAGGAGCTCCAGGTGCAGCAGCCCAGCCCTGGTGCTCAGACCCACCACACCCAGGAGCTGCAGCTCTGGTTATCCCAGACCCTTTTAATCCTGGGAAACCTCCACCTCGAGGCCCTAATCCAGGCCTGCCTGGTTTGGGGGATGAGGAGAAATATTCTAAAGGAGGCAAGAGAAGGAGAAAGAGCTTTAGGAGCTCCCTGTCTCCTGCCCGGGGTTTGGAGCTCCATTTCCCCCTGACCCTGCACATCCCCTGGCCCTGCCCATCCCCTGGGGGGGCCGTTTCTACAGCTCACCTGCTCCCCTGGCAGCCCCCAGGGGCCAGGTTTGCCATCCAAGCCAGGGACACCATCAGAGCCGGGGTATCCCACACGTCCTGGCAAGCCCTGGGGCCCGGGCTCCCCCTGGGGAGGAAAACCCAAACATGGAAAGTTTAAAAATCCCCATTCTGAAAGCAGGAAATGAAACCCTGAGCTCTGCCTGGCTCTGGAGCTGGGGAGAAGCTCTGTGCATCCAGGGGCTGCAATGCTGGGCACTGGGTCTGTCCAGGGTCCCCACCAAAACCCTGGGACAGCTGGAAGCAGCAGGAAGCACCAGGGAGAGCAGGGAGGGATCAATGCAGGGAGAGAAGGGAGTGAAAGCTCCTGCACCAGCTCCTGGCTCAAAGCTGCTCCTGATCCCTTCCCACGTGCAGGAGTGGGAGCAGATCCACCTCAGGATCCATCACCAGCTCGAGCTTTAGGGCAGCTTTCCCTTCACCCCTGAGCTCGGTGAGATCCTGAATTCAGGCAGCTTAAAGAGCAAAGTGTGGAGTGTGGGACATTGGTCTCCTTCCCTTGTGCCCACAGAGCACCCAAACCCCCCAGGGAGCTGAGTGGGACATTGCTGTGATTCCTTTGGGACACCCAAACCCCACAGGGAGCTGAGTGGGACACTGCTGTGATTCCTTTGGGACACCCAAACCCCACAGGGAGCTGAGTGGGACACTGCTGTGATTCCTTTGGGACACCCAAACCCCCCAGGGAGCTGAGCTGGGCAGTCCCAGGGGAGAGGGGATTCCGTGAGGGATCCCCACAGAGGGAGGGGCACGGGCAGAGCTCACCCATCCCATGCAGAGCTGGGCGTTCCCAGGGGGTGGCAAAGGGACTTTGGGACAGCAGTTTTGGGACAGCTGCCCGAGAGGGCATCACCTGCAGAGTGCAGCACCCAAAGGGGCTGTGCTGAGCTGTGACTGAGCCACCCCCGGGTGCTGCAGGTGCAGGACAGGAGCAGCAGCAGCAGCAGCAGGGGGGTGACCCTGCAGAGCCACCCCTGCCTGGCACAGGGGTGGGAGGGCACCAGGGCATCGACCCCATCACCTCCACACCATCCCCAAACTGTCCCCAGCCCTGTCACGGCTCCCCCTCCCCCGGCCAGGGGCTGATTCAAGAGGAGCAGGGTTCCTGAGGGTGCCAGGGCAGCCCTGAGGGCACATTTAACCCTTCCAAATGTCCCCGCAGCCCCCACTCACCGTGTACCCCCGCTGGCCTTTCTGCCCCGGCTCTCCCGGTGCCCCGCAGGGTCCCTGTGCACAAACAGGGACTGAGTCACCCCAGGTGTCCCCCTGTGCCCTGTGCAGGCTGGCAGGACAAGCAGCAATGCCCCGAGGTGGCTTTGGGAAGGGCAGAGTGGGAGAATTCGCATCCCTGGCACCCCTACCCTGCCCACCCTGCCAGGGGCTGTGCCCAGGGCAGCTTTGGGGTCAGGAACAGATCCATTTTCCCGCTGCTTTGGCTCCTGATGGGATGTCAGGGCAGGGAGTTTTGCCTTCCTTTCCTTTGCCTCATGGCCAGGCAGGGGGGGAAGCATCACCCAGCAATGCCAGGGTGGTGGGCACGGGGCTGAGACCCCCCCCCAGCCCAGGCTGGCCCCACACAAATCCCACCCCAGCCCTTCCCTGCCTTGTTTTTGTGCCTCTGGGGGGGATCCACGTGGTCCCTTCTCCAAAAACAAGGCTGGAACCCGATGCCCCAGGAAATGAAGCCAGCCCTGCTCAGCTGGCAGGGACGGAGGGGCTGCGGCTGCCAGGCAAACCCCGGGAGCTGGATATCAAACACCCCAAGTTCCAGTGAAAACCTGAGAAATCCATTAGGTGGCTTTGAAACCCGACCCCAAAGCCCCTAATTACAGCACAGCAGCAGCCACAGCCCGAGGGCTTGGGGACATCAGCCCTGAAAGTGTCCCCAGGGCAGCCAGGCTGGCAGCAGGGCCGCCGAGGGGACAGCAGGGCTTTTGTACTTACAGGTGCTCCTGTTTTCCCTGGATGTCCTGGGGGCCCGGGAGCTCCGGGTTTTCTCTGGATTAAAAAGAAAAACATTGGGAAAACCCACCTGTCGCCCTGGTTTTTGCAGTGTTCTATGTTTTTACTTCTGTAGTAGAAGTTCTCATGCATTTTCTATACACATAGTCCTTGTTTTTGTAACTGGCCTAAATATTTTTAAACTTCTGGATTGTTTTTCATTCCCTTCTCCTAAGGTGGAGAAAGATGATAAACTATATCACTATCCTGTAAAATTATAGAAGTAATAACCTCATTGACCAATCCACGATTGTCTTAAAAAAAATATAAAATAAGAGAATAAAGAAAGGCTGGGCCCCCCTTTTCTGATCCTACCTGGTAGTCCTGAACTACTGCTAAAAAGTCTGCGTGTTTCTTTCGTGTCCAACAACACAACACCCACCAAGTGCTTGGAGCAGGAGAACTCAGCTGCCACCAAGGAAAAACCCAACCCCAAAGTGACCAAAGCAGCACTCACCGGCCAGCCCGCCTGCAGGAGCTGGTAAAATGATGATTGCTGAGAGAAAAAAGCAAAATGTTAAATAAAAATAATCCCAAATCCCTTTTTGCTGGCTTTAAGGACTTTCTCCTTGTCTTGGGTAGATGCAGCAATTAACTACTCCTTTAATTCATTTATTTATTTCGTGCTCTGTGCATGCAAGGCACAGGAGGAAGGATAATCTGAAGACAACATGTAGGAAATAAGGAATTAATTCACTAGAAAATGAAGCAGAGAGCCCACTCCTCCTGGGGTCTGGTGAAATTCAGCTCCTCCATGGATGCCCTGCAGCCCTGGGGCACCAGCAATGTTTGGAATATGGAAAGGTCAGAAAGGTGGTGGTGCTGGTGAGCACAGGGACTGTCAGGATTTTAAACCAAAATCAGCTGGTTTGACCCTGCAGGTTGCTCCAGGTGGGGAATCTCCTCCAGCCTCTGAGAAACCCAAATACCCAGAAGGTTTTCCTCTTGCTGTTCCCAGCAGCCAAATCTTGGATGCACTTCCAATTTTTCCGAAGAGCAGATGGCCACAGAGAGGGGAAAACCCACCTGAAAGGGCCAGGGTGGAGAATCCCATCCCAACCACAGCTGATCCCATCATGTTTCCAAACCAGCTTAAAGCTCCTAAAACCTCCTGGTGCAGCCTCCAGTCCAAGCTGAGTTTCCCCAAGTTTTTGGAGATGTCCAGGAAATAAAATGCCCATTTCCAGCTACCAGGAAAAACCCTTCTTAAAACCACCTCCTCCTCCTTTCCATGGTGACCTCAGACCCATGGTCCAGGCAGCTCCTCCAAATCCTGGCTGGCATCAAAGGCTAAAAAATCCCCCTCCTTATCCGCCACCCCAATGCCAGGCAGCTGGAGGGGCAGGATTCCTCTGTGCTCCCCAATTTCAGCCTCCAGGACACCGGGAGACCCCTCCTGTCCCTTGCTCCAAGGATCTGCCCCCCAGTCCCAGCAGGTAAAAGCCAAGGAACTCATGGAGGAAAATAAACACCGAGCTTTCAACAGATGGAAATATCCCTGGCAATTCCAGCACTCTGGGAGGCAGATGATGGATGGCATCCCTGCTCCTTTCAAGCTGATTTCCGTGGGTGAGAGGGGGCAGCCCCTGCCAGGGCTCCTCCTGTCCAGCCACTTCTCATTTCCCTCCAAATCCGCTCCCAAAACCTTTCTGGAGGAGGTTGGAGCACGGCCAAGGCTTCTGCCTTGTCTCAGGGATCAGTGAACTCCGATTCACTCAGGACAGGATATTATTTCATGCAACCTTTTTAAAAAGGGGGAAGACAAAATCCCACGTGAGACACGGACTCGGATTTCGGAGCGCCAGATGCCAGGGAGGGGGGAGAGCAGTTAATGGGCTCTGCAATTCCAGCAGGAAACATCCCGAGCTTTCCTGCTGCTGCTGCAGCTCCGGGAGGGGAACAGCACGAGGGGAGGGGATGGAGAGTGGGGAGGGGATGGAGGGTGGGGAGGGGATGGAGGGGATGGAGGGTGGGGAGCAGGGGCCATGGGGATCTTTGCTCCTGGAAAACTCCAGCCTGGGAGCAGAGCAGAGGGGAGCAGGTCAGGGCCAGCAGAGCAGTCTTGGCTGCCCATCCTGTGCCACCCTCTGCAATCACCCCATAACCAGCCCCCCATGGCAGATGCCAACCCCACAGCAGCAGCACATCCCCAGAAGTTCCCTCCTTTCCCCATGGATCAATATTCTCTTTCCCTCTCAGGTTCCCAGGCCCCATTCCCCAGCCTGACCTCCTGCTTTTAAAGGCACTGGGCTGGGTGGAAGGAAAGGGCTCTGGTGCTGCAGATGAAGCTCTCCAATAACTGTGGGAGCTCCAGTTCTCCTTCCCAACATTCTGGGACTCCCCCAGTGCTGGAGTCAATGCCAGAACAAGCCAGCAGCAGTTCCTGCCCCTGCAGCCACACCGAGACAACTTCTTGGCAAAGCCAACATCTGTCAGCACTTTGGGAACACAAACACAGGACAGGGGCTGGGGCTGCACTCACAGCGGCCTTGAGCTGCTTTTCCTTCATTCCCACTCACAACAAAGGCTTTTTTTCCACGGGAAAGGAGCGGCGGAGGCTGCTGAGCACCACAACAGCCACAGCTGCTCTGGGACAGGCGCCACATCCCTTGTTTTCCCAGCCCATCCTCCTGCAGTGTCCCTGAGCCTCAGAGGCAGCTTCCCTGCCCTGCATTCCCAAAGGCTGAGCCAACAACAGATCCCAAAATACCCCAAATCCCCCAAAGCACAGGGATCTGCTCCAGGGGAGCAGCACCACCCCAAGATACCCCAAATCCCCCAAAGCACAGGGGTCTGCTCCATGGGAGCAGCACTGCCCCAAGATACCCCAAATCCCCCAAAGCACAGGGGTCTGTTCCAGCAGCACTGCCCTAGGATACCCCAAATCCCCCAAACCATAGGGATCTGCTCCATGGGAGCAGCACCACCCCAAAACACCCCAAATCCCCCGAAGCACAGGGATCTGCTCCAGGGGAGCAGCCCCACCCCAAAGCACAGCGTTGTGGGGCTGCAGGCACAGGCAGCCCCCTGCCCTGAGCAGCCAGTTCCAACCCGGCCTTATCTCAACAGAGATTAGCAAATCCCAGCCCAGGGCTCTGCGTTTTCCTGCTGCCGGCGGCACTGCCAGTGTCACAGGGACACAGACACAATGGCCCTGCGTGGCTTTGGGGTGGCCCACGGGCCCCTCGGCTGACACAGCCTGGCCCTGACATCGGCACTGGGCCAGCCCTGCTGGGACCGGGGCCAGCACAGAGCCCAGGGGACAAGGGACAGCACAGAGCCCAGGGGACAAGGGACAGCATCAGAGCCTAAGGGACAAGGGACAGCCCCAGAGCTCAGGGGACAAGGGACAGCCCAGAGCCTAAGGGACAAGGGACAGCNACCGGGGACAGCACAGAGCCCAGGGGACAAGGGACAGCATCAGAGCCTAAGGGACAAGGGACAGCCCCAGAGCTCAGGGGACAAGGGACAGCCCAGAGCCTGGGGGACAAGGGACAGCACTGGGAGCTGCACAGCTCCTGGAGGAGCAGCAGGAGGGTGGCAGAACACGGAGCTCCTCCAGGTCAGCCAAGGCTGCTGCTGCTGATCAGCTCTGTTGTGCTTCCCAGCAGGAATCTGATCCCTGCTTTGATCCAGTCCAACCCAAAACCACAGAGTTCTGGCCCAAGGGCTCCCCCTCCTCCTCCTCCTCCTCCCCCCCCACCATCCCCACCCCGGCTGGGCCGTGCTGGCAGAGCAGAGATCCTCCTGCTGCATCCTCTCCCCAGAATTCCAGGCATTTCCCCCGGAGCAGAGGATGCAGTGAGGGGTCTCCAATGAATGAGCTGTGGAGAACTCAAATATCCTGCCCAAGGTCACGGGAGCTTTGGGAGAGCTGGAGTGTGGAGCCTGAGCTCGCACCAGCCATTGCTCTGCCCCTGCAGCCACGGATACCATCGTGCCACCCTGCAGGGACCAGGGGGACAACAGAGCCATGCAAAGCAAGGAGCATTCCCAGAAACCCAGTGCCTTCAGCTCCCGCCCTGCCCAGGTCACTCCAGGCTCCACAGGGAGTTTAAAGTTAAACTCAGTCACAGCAGTGGCTGTGCTGTCAGGAGCTGGGAGTTCTTGATGAGGCTTTGGAGTTGTTCCATGGAGTTTTGCATCCAGCTGTGCAGTGCCTGAGGCACTCCTGCCTCCCCACAGAGCCAGTGGATCAGATGAGAAGATACCTCAGCAAGAGCTGGATGGGCACAAACCCTGCCAGCCACAGGCTGGGGCACAGCAGGGAGCTGGGATAGGGTGGAAAACAGGAGAGGTGCTTTGGAATCAGCAACACTGAGCAGGAGAAGGGCTGCTCGTGCCTGCCTTGGATCTTCCCTGGGCCCTGTCCTGCAGAACCAACCCAGGGAGGTGATGGATGGACCATGGGGAGCCCAGGTGTCCTGGTCAGTCACAGGGGACAGAGGGACAGGGCACACACTGATGCCATTGTGCCCACAGAGCCACCCCCAGTGAGCTGCAGCTCACTCCTTGGCATCTGCCCTCAGCTCCCAGCCAGCAATGAGGGACCCCAGCCATGGCAAACCCTTCCTCCCATGCCATGCCATGCCATNTGCAGGGAGCTGTTGGGGAGCTGTGAGTGGAGCCCCTGTCCCCTGTGGCTGTAACTCACCGTGAACGACTGCCAGTCCTCCCTGGAGTTCCTCCAGAGGACGATGGTGGGGACCCCGGGGATGCCAGCAGGGCCAGGGTCACCCGGGGGTCCCATCCTCCCCATGGCCCCAGGGTATCCCTGCAGAGACAGGGGCAGCTCCTTAAAACCAGGGGGATTTAGGACTCAGCCCAGGCTGGACTCAGGCTCTGACTCAAAGCTCCTGGAGCTCTGGCAGCCTCGGGGCCGTGCCCATTCCCTGGGGAGCCTGGGCAGTGCCCAGCACCCTCTGGGGGAACAACCTTGCCCTGATCTGCAGCCTGAGCCTGCCCTGGCCCAGCTCCAGCCCTTCCCTGCCTCCTGTCCCTGGCCCAGAGCTCGGAGCTGCCCCTCGGGAGGAGCTGCAGCCCCCGGGGAGCTCTGCCCTCCCTCTGCTCCAGCTGAACAATCCCAGTGCCCTCAGCTGCTCCTCACCGGCCCCTCCAGACCCTTCCCCATCCCCGTGGCCTCCTCTGAACGCTCTCTAATAACTTAATGTCCTTTTTTGTATCGTGGTGCCCAAAACTGCCCCAGAACTCAAGGTGAAATCCTGAGCCCAGGCTTAAAGCACCCACTAAACCCAGCTCCTTCCTCTTCCAAACCCACAGACAGAGCCACCACCCTGCAGCTTCAGGAGCTCTCACTGCCCTCTGGATGAAAAACCCCCAAACCAGCAGTGGTGTTTGCCCCATACCCTACACCCCATACTGGACACACCCCTGTATTTTGGGGTACTCACTTTGTCTCCTTTGGGTCCCACCAGTCCCCGTCGGCCAGGACAGCCCTGAAAGGCAGAGGAGGAGAGCTGTGACCCCAAAGGGGAGATCCCACAGTGACTGAGTGACCAGGGCACAGCCCCAGGGGAGCAGGGACTGAAATGGCTGATCCAGAGCAAACCAGCAGCTTCAAACTGCAAAAAAAACACCCAAAAAAA
Organism: Drymodes brunneopygia; assembly: GCA_013400955.1. NCBI lineage: Eukaryota > Metazoa > Chordata > Aves > Passeriformes > Petroicidae > Drymodes > Drymodes brunneopygia. The sequence continues at coordinate 79,373 of VZTZ01014604.1, forward strand.
CCCAGTGTGGGGTGGGAAGAGCCCCATGGTTTGGCTGCTCCTGCCCTGGCACCAGCAGCTGGGCAGGGCCATCCTGGAGTGCCACAGAAACACCTCAGAGAAGGCAGGGGAGCAGAACATCTCCTGATACCTGGGGAGGAAGGGCAGCCTGCTAGGGGGAAAAAATCCCCTAAAATGGAATCATGGCCACACTCTAACAGGAGTTTGGACAAGGACACAAATATCTGTGGTTTTAACTGGTGGCAGATGTGACCTGGGTAAAAATGCACCTTTTGGCCAAGGGCTGATGCCACTTCAGGGCTTACCAAGGCACCTGTGTGGGCAGAAACAGCCAGGAGGGCGATCCTGGGATGGCAACAATTCCCTGGAAGGTGTCACCTGACAGCCTCTGCCTGAGTCTGCTGCAGCTCTGACAGCTCTAATGCCACACCCCAGCTTTGTTCTGAGCCTGAGCACCAGATCTGAAGCCCACAGAGCTCCCAAGTTCCCTCTCCCCCTGCCCTCAGTCCCCGGGAGCAGCCACAGGACATCGGGGAAGGCTGCCAGGCTGGGGACACATTTGAGTGAAAACAATGGCTCTGGCCACGGCTGGCACGTGCCACCACTGAGCTTCAGCCCTGCACAGAATCCCAGCCTGGTTTGGGTTGGAAGGGACCTTAAAGCTCATCCCATTCCATCCCCACCATGGGCAGGGACACCTCCCACTGTCCCAGGCTGCTCCAAGCCCCAATGTCCAGCCTGGCCTTGGGCACTGCCAGGGATCCAGGGGCAGCCACAGCTTCTCTGGGCACCCTGTGCCAGGGCCTGCCCACCCTCAGAGTAGAATTTATTTTCCTAACATCCCATCTAACCCTGCTCTTTTTCCATGTAAATCCACTCCTCTTTTATTTGTCCTTCCAATCCCTTGTGACAAACCCCTCTCCACCTTTCCCCAACACCTGAAGCTGGGATGGAGCTCTGGTGTTTCCCCCCAGGATGCTCAGGACCAAGGACAGAAATGCCACCTCCAGGCTTTCTCCAGGAGAGGAAAGCAGTTTCCCCCTGGCTGGGTCCCTCCTGCCAGGGACAGCAGGGCTGTCAAACACTCCGACGTTTCCTCTGCTCCGGGGATTTTTTCAGCCTCCAGCATCTGCTCCTTTTGCCATTTTCTTTTATTTTTGCAGGCAAGAGCTGCAGCAGTGAGGAGATGGCTTGAGGGGGAAGTTAGCAGTCCTAAATTTATCCCAAGGCTGGCTCAGGGATGATGGATTTAGTGCCAGGTGCCTCAGACACAGCCATGGAAACACAGCCCTGCAGAGCCCCGGGGCAGAGCCCACAGCTCCCACAGGGATGGAAGGGACAGGGAGGAGAAGGTGCCCAGGGTCACTTCAATGGGGAAATAAAATAAAATTTTCTGAAGAAGTTGTTAAAAAAATGAAACCAAATGAGGGGAATCATTTTGGCAGAATGAACAACCAAGGAAAAATATTTAAAAACATTTTTCAGCTCCTTATTGAAGACGAGACTCCTCTAAAGCTGCTTCTATTTCAAGTTTACCTTTTTTTTTTTACAATTTTCCTTTTTTCACCCTCAATGAAGACATGACTCCTCTAAAGCTTTCTCTAGTCTAAGTTTACAGGTTTGGGTTTTGTTAATTCCCCTTTTTTCATCCTCTACAATGACTGGAGGGCTTGAAAAACAGTCAGAACTTCTGAAAAGATAAATTCAGTGCTCTGCTTTGAACAAGGCATCAATTTGGGGGTGAAGAGGCCAAAACCAGCGATGCCATGGGGTCCATGGGTGGATGGCAGGGGTTTGTGTGGGGACTGGAGGAGATGGCTCGGTCCCCTCTCATCCCCTCAGCCTCACTCTGGGCTGGACCAGGGTGAAATAAAAACCCACAGGGTGATTAAATGATTTGAGGTCATCTCTAGAGCGAGGAGGACAAGGGAATCATCTTCCCTCCTTCCTTCAGTGACGTTTCTCCAGGAATATCAGAAATCTTCTCACAAGGTCAGTGCACAGCCCCACTGTGCCTGCACGGGGAGGGTTCCCACCCTGGAGAAGGTTCCCCTTCCTGGAGAAGATTCTCCATCCTGGAGAAGGTTCCCCATCCTGGAGAAGATTCTCCACCCTGGAGAAGGTTCCCCATCCTGGAGAAGATTCTCCACCCTGGAGAAGGTTCCCCATCCTGGAGAAGATTCTCCACCCTGGAGAAGGTTCCCCATCCTGGAGAAGATTCTCCACCCTGGAGAAGGTTCCCCATCCTGGAGAAGGTTCCCTACCCTGGAGAAGATTCTCCATCCTGGAGAAGGCTTCCCACCCTGGAGATTTCCCACCCTGGAGAAGGTTCCCCACCCTGGAGCAGCTTTCCCTGTGCTGTTTCCCCATCTCAGCAGCCTTTGCCCACCACCCTCCCCTCCCAGCCCTCCTCACTCACCGGCAGCCCCGGAGGTCCCGGCAGCCCCGGCGGTCCCGGCTTCACCCGGCCCTGCTGTTCCTGTGCCACCCACAATCCAGGATGATGCTCTGGGACACCCAGCGCTGTCCCTGCCCTCAGGGGACCTTTGGGGACGTTTCCTTTGGGGACAGCCCCCCGGTGAGGCGCTGGGGACACCTTGGTGAGGGGGTCCAGGCGGGGTTTGCCGGGCGGGAGCCGCCGCCGCGTGCCCGCGTCCCCCGAGAGCTTCTCAGTGGTGACGTTCTCCTCACGGGGGTCAGAGCCACGCTCCTTCTTGGCTGCTCGGGGGGGCTTGACGGAGGCTCCTGCGTGGATGAAGCACTGTCAGATTCCCAGGAATCGGGATGGAGGAAAGGAGGAAAAGCAGGGACTCACCGGAGCTCCTCCGGAGCGCTGGCCTGCCAGGGCCGGTGATTTTGTTGTAGGTGGAGTTCAGCAGCTCAAAGCCTTCATCCTCAATGGAAAGGCTGCCCTCCTCCTCCTCCTCCTCCTCCTGCTCCTCAGCTGATGGCATCCCATGAGCAGAGAGGGAAGCCAGGGCACTCCCATCAGGCTGGAAGTTGAGGGTCCCCTGGGTGTCCTCCCATGGCCAAGGTGGCCCCAGGGCCAAATCTGAACTGGGGAGTCTGGGATCCTGAAAAAGGAGAAGGGAAAATTTGAAGTTTGAAGAGCTCATTTATTTTTCCCCCTTCCCTGCTCTGTGGACTGCCCAGGGAGTGGAGTGGCAGAGTCACCAGGCCTGGGAGAGTCCAAGGATGTGGCACTCAGTGCTCTGCTCTGGGTGACCAAGGTGGGCATCGGTCACAGGTTGGACTTGATGACCTTGGAGTCATTTCCAACCTTAGTGATTCTGTAATTCCTAATTTCCCACGTGCAGGAATGCTGCTGGGGGAACGAGGCAGGGCACAGCTTGTGAGCACCTCAAATTCTGGGACACTTCATCCACCCACAAACCAAAACTCACCTTCCACACGGGGCACGAGCTGCTCTGGGCACCCTGTGCCAGGGCCTGCCCACCCTCCCAGGGAACAATTCCTGCCCAATCTCCCATCCATCCCTGCCCTCTGGCACTGGGAAGCCATTCCCTGTGTCCTGTCCCTCCAACCCTTGTCCCCAGTCCCTCCCCAGCTCTCCAGGAACCCCTTTAGGCCCTGGCAGGGGCTCTGAGCTCTCCCCAGAGCCCCCAGGTTAATGACAGAAATCCAGTCTTGGGAGCAATTACTAAAAGAGTGACAGCAAATGTATAAAGTGACACCAGGGATCGATCTGTCCCTCCAGCCCCTGGATTCTGCTGTTCCTGCACATTCCAAGGCTCCTGCTGTTCTCCAGCAGCTCAGGGGGGAGCTCGGAGCCCCCACCCCACAGCTTCCCACTGGAGCAGCTGCAAAGCTCCAAGGGCTGGGAAGGGGAGACAGGCACGAGGCCAGGAGGAGCCTCTGGATGCTTCCAGCAATTTCATTTAAGGCAGAGACTTTCAAAGGGCTCTCTCTGTCCTGAGCTGCCACCTTGAATGGTCCCTGCAGGTCCCAGGGCCAGCAGAGCCCAGGCACTGCCCATGGATGGGGGAAAACTGCAGCATTGGGAGAAATATCCACACTCCACACAGGAACACCGACTGTGGGAAAGGAGCTGAACTTCAGAGCTGCCTGCATTTCAAAATCCCACCACTTTTACACCCAGCACCAGTGAAAGCATCCCAGACTGGGCTTGCCCACGGGGCCAGGGCTGGGCTGGTGGGTGTGTGTGGAGGTCCTGCACTTCTTCTGGAGCATCTCCAGCGGCCCCACGGGGCCACCAGCCCTGCCTGGAGCCTGCTCTGTGCTGTCCCTGGGCTCTGAGGGGACACGGACAGCGTGTGACACCCCGAGCTGGTGGCACCAGCCCTGCTCTGCCCCGTGCTGTCCCTGGGCTCTGAGGGGACACGGACAGCGTGTGACACCCCGAGCTGGTGGCACCAGCCCTGCTCTGCCCCGTGCTGTCCCTGGGCTCTGAGGGGACACGGACAGCGTGTGACACCCGGAGCTGGTGGCACGTCCTGCCTGGTGGCTCGTGGTGCGGGAGCTGCCGAGGAAGCAGCAGAGAGGAGTCACTAGAGGGAGATGCAGCCCCACGCTTGCCTTGCAGGGCGGGGAAGGAGACCGGGAGAGTCCTTCCCATCCTTCCCATCCTTCCATCCTTCCCATCCTTCCCATCCTTCCCATCCTTCCATCCTTCCCACGTTCCCTGGCCGAGCCCAGCGCTGGCTCCCCTTGGTGCTCCACTGGGGATATTGGCAGGAGCAGCAGGCAGGAAAACACCAATTTCCCTGGCGGAAGGGGAGATCCTTCAGCCGAGAACCCCCCGGTCCCAGCGGGCTCCGGCCAAGCCCCATTTGGGATGAGCACGGGAGGCAGAGAAGCTCCAAGGGCAGCAGGAGCTGCTGAAGCTTTGACTCTGCTGCCATCACGCTGGAGATTTGCAAGCTCTTCAAGTGGAAGAGAAAAGTGGAATTTTAACTTTTAATTTTCCAATTTTAGGTTTGAAGAGATTATTTCGTAAACACCTGAAGTGGTTGGCTCTCAGTTCTGAACACTTGTTTTGGGGGTGTCTTGTCTTTTGTTGTTACATATAATTTTTTTTTGCAATTTGTGATAATGATAACAATTTAAATTTAAATTGACTTTGATTTCAAGGAGTCAGCAGTGCCCAGCACAGGGAGAAATTGCTGGAATAGGGGTTGAAGCCTTTTTATGGTGGGACTTGATGATCTTAGGGATTGTTTCCAGCTGAAATTATTTCATTGTACTAAAAAGCAGCCCCAGTTCATCCAGGTGAGCCCCTGCATGGCCACACATCACCCAGGCAGCGGCCACACATCACCCAGGCAGGAAGAGTTACCCTGGATTAAACGAGCCTTCCCAACCCCACCAGAATCAATGGATTTGGCTGCACAAGGGGAAAACCTTCAGAGGCTCCTTCAAGTAATGCAACAGCCAAATTTCCAATCCAATTAGGAGCCACCCTGTCATTACTTCAATGGAGTTGGTTTGTGGTCCTGTTTCTGTTTCAGCAGGATGGCTCAAACAGAGACTGAGTGTTCAGGTTCACAGGAGGGGATGCTGGTGCACAGCAGCCCCACAGGATGGGCCAGCCTGGGAATCCCAGTGGGAAGCCACATCCAGGCCTGGCAGCTGGCACTGGGAGCCTGGAATTCCCACACAGTGCAGAAAAAAAAGGGAGTTTTTAATTCAACTTCCAACACTTGACATGGGAAAGGTCCTCACTGGAAACTCCCATCTGGCGAGGCTCAGGGGGAAAGGGTCTCTGAGCAGAAATTACTGAGGCACAAGGCTGAATTATATTGGTTTGTGTAAACACAGCTAAAAGCCAAAATCAATAGGATCCATCCTTGCTCCTCCAAACAGGCCAAATTTAGAGGAGAACCAGCTGAGAGGGACAAATTGGGAACAGCTCAGGAGTTGTCCAAAAGCGTGAGAGTTGAGTGAGGCATGTGGGTCTGAACTCCCAGAAATTCCAGCTGGGAAGTGGGGAAGGAGCCCAGACTGAGAGCAGCCATTGGGGATGATAAAACAGAAGGGAAAAAAGAAAGAATTGGCACGTGGCAAGCAAGGCAGAGTCTGTGATTTGCAGAAAATTGGATTAAAGAGGGAAAATAAAGCAGGAGGAGTCTCTGCCCCAGCCACATCTTGGGTCCCCATCGTCACCTGCCACGTGGCACTGACAGAACCACAGTGGGAAGAGCTGGAGAATCCCAGTTCTGTCCACATTTTAAAAATCCAGATGACATAACCAAAAGATAACAAAATACTTCCCATTCCAGAGGTGACAGGGAGCAGAGGTTTCTCAATCCCAGCCCTAGAACTCAACCCCAAAAGCATTAAAACCTCAGGCTCTCCCCAAGATGAGCACAGAATTCTCAGTTTGGTTCAGAGAGCTGGGGAAGCTCCAGGGGACTGACTGGGAAAAGGCTTTGCGTTGTGCCAATATGGAATTTAAAAATAAAAAAAAAAGGCAAAAAAATTAAAAAGGCAAACAGGAAGCTTTGAGTAATTACAGACCTCTTCCCTCAAGCTGAGCCCAAGCGAAATAACAGAGCAACTGATATGGGGCTCATTAATAAAGAAACCACAGATATGTAATTAATGCCATGGTTTTGGAAAGAGTTGCTAACTTGGGATGTTGCCTGAGGAGGCTCAGAGTGTTTTATTGACAAAGAAAACAATGCTGCTGGATTTCTGGAGGGCTTTTCATCTGCTACCACGCTCCAAAAACTCCTAAATGGCAAAGGGGTTAAAGCCCAGCCTGGAGCATCTCTGTTTGCAGCAGCCCAGACAAGCAGCATGACATTCTGCCCTAATTTTCAGCTGAGTCAGCCTGGGTAAAACCAAGTTCAAAGCTGAGGGTTTTCTCCCAGGAAACAGATTTTTTTGTTAATAGGAGCCTCTTCCATCCCACAGCCAAAGGTACAAGGTGATTCACTCAAACTCAAGATCAGAGATGGACAATTTGAAACTATTTTTCCCAGCACTTTCTAGCATCAGGCTCATTTTGGGATGCCCGGGGGTCACACTGGACACTCGGCCACTCATGTTTCCCTCAGAGCAGCTCTGTGCTACACTCAGCCTTCTCCACACTCCTGGCAAAGCCAGCTCCTTCTTAACCCCTCATGAGCAGGGCTTTCCCAAAAATCCCCCAAATCCTCCTTTTCCAGTAACACCAAATAAAGCAGCCCGTGCTGGGAGTGCAGCAGCCACTGCAGGGCTGTCCCAGGTGCCACCACTCCCTGTTCCTGCCTGGACGGGCTGGCTCCAGCATCCCACAGGAATCCCTGGGCAGGGGCCAGCCGGGACAGATGCCACACCCAGCTCCCTCCCCTGGCACTGCCCTTTCCCAGCAGCTGCCCCAGCTCCTCAGCAGCCCCCAGGAATGGGGGTCACACAGGGGAAAACTCAACATTGGGACAAAGATCCACACTCCACACAAAAACACTGACTGTGGGAAAGGAGCTGAACTTCAGAGCTGCCTGCATTTCAAAATCCCACCACTTTTACACCCAGCACCAGTGAAAAGCATCCCAGACTGGGCTGGTGGGTGTGTGTGGAGGTCCTGCACCTCTCCTGGGGCAGCTGCAGCATTTCCAGCAGCTCGTGCCAAGCGCTGACATCCAGCACTTGCCCCTCTGCAGCTTTTTCCAGGCTCCTATGAAGCATTTCCTATGAAGGTACCTGGCCTAAGATGTGAGGAATGACCCTGGGCCAGCTCCAGCTCCCAAGGAAAGCCTGGGTGCTCCATGTTTTGGGGGATTTATGGTGTGATCTGGGCTTTTGGACACAGATTCGTTTGTTGAGAATTTGTTGAAGGCTGCAATGAAAGCAATGTCCCCCAAATTGCCATTTTCCAGCCATGCTGGCAGAACAGAGGGACAATCTCTGGGAGGATGATGCACCAAAGGGTTCAGTGATGCTGGGAGTGGGCAACAATTCCAGAGTGGAATTCTGAGAGCAGCTTTCACCTCCTCCCACAGCACAGCTCCAGCTGCAGCATTACTCAAGCACATCCAGTCATTCCCACCCCCAGGCCTTCCCTGGATCCCAAACTCTCCCTGTAACTCACTCTCCTTGGCACCAAACCCATCTGTGACTTGAAGGGATGGAAAGGAACCACCCCATGTGTTGGCCACCATCACCTCCTCACATCCCACCCCAAAGAGGAGATCCCAGCACTCCCAGGCTGCATTAACGCCCTGGGCTGGCCCTTTCATTGGAATCCTGTGACACCAAGGCAAAGCTCGGCCCAGCAGTCCCTAAATTTGTCAGCTGCCCCCAGCCACACCTCTGGCCAGGCAGTTGGGAGCTCCCACGGGGCCCTGTGGGGGTTGGAGGAGCCCGGGCAGGTGGAGTTGTGGCTGTGGCAGTGCTCGGCGGCGGCTGCTGGGTCTCCCATCACGAAGGTCAGCTGCTGGAGAGAGCCCTGCAAGAGACACAGCAACCAGAGCTCATCCCCTGCTTCCTCCAGGGGACAGGGAAAGGTCTGGAAGGGTCTGCAGGGAGGTCATCCCCAGCTTCTCACAGCCAGGGATTTCTTCACGGGATGGTTTGGGCAGGGAACATTCCCTCTCCAGCTTCAGGAGCTGGATGCAAAGATGCCACAGGCAGGGACACCTCCCACTGTCCCAGGGTGCTCAATGTCCAGCCTGGCCTTGGGCACTGCCAGGGATCCAGGGGCAGCCACAGCTGCTCTGGGCACCCTGTGCCAGAGGCTGCCCACCCTCCCAGGGAACAATTCCTGCCCAATCTCCCATCTAACTCTGCCTTTGGAAGTTTGAAGCCATTGGACACACTCCCCAACCCGATCTCTCCATGCTGACTGCACAGAGACTTCTCCACAAGGTCCAAGTCATGGCCAACACCAGAGGATGAGTGGAAATCAAACCCAGAGGTGACCTGACTGCTGCCCCTTGTGCTGCCCCAACCCAAACCCAACCCCTCTGCACAATTCCAAGCCTTTGCTGAGTTTATCCCACCCAAGCATGAGAGTTGTTTATTGTTTATTGTTTTGGGAAGAGAAGGCGATGGAAATCCTTCAGAGGGAACTTCACTCACGCAGTGGGAGCAGACCCTGCCCAGCTCTCACCTTAAAGGGGATCTCGAAGGACTCGATGAGGCCTCCAATGATGATCAGCCCCTCGGTGCTCACTCCCATCCCAAAATAGTTGGACCAGCTCACTCTGTCCAGCAGCCGACAGTCCACGTGCAGCTCCAGCCTCTCCAGGGAGATGCTCAGAGCCACCCGGTGCCAGCGCCCATCACCCAGGAAGGACACTGGGAACCTGAGGGAAAGGGAGAACAGGAAACTTCATCCAACTCCTCATCCAGGACCAGGCGTTACCCCTTAGCAGCTCCCAGGGTCCCATGGATCCATCCTTGGAACAATCCTGGAATTGTTACACCACCATCACTTGTTTTCCGTGGATTTGGGGATGTCCACAACCCCTTGAGGCATCTGAGAAATGACTGGGGTTTGTGTCTTGGTTTATCCCCAGGGATCTGAACCTTTTTGCTCTTTGTTTTGTTTTCCAGAGCTGCACCAGAGCGGGGTTTGGCAGTGACAACCTGCACCAGGTCTGAGGGACGTCACCTTCCTTCAGCACTGCCCAAAGCCCACCAGAGTGGGAAACTGCAGTGTTCACACCAGGGCAGGGACTTGGCACAGGATGGAGAGGGGCAAAGCCCTTCATTGTGCAGTGAAAATTCCTTAAATCCCAGCACACAGACAGGACAGAACCTCACAGAAACAGGAAAGATGCATCCCCGAGTGTCCCCCAATCCCCTGGAGCATTGCCCAGGTGTCACCTGTTATGGGAACAGGTAAACAATGCCCTGTAAGGTCACAAACCACAATATTCTCACACAATTGCTCCAGAAGGCCACAAACCCATCATACTTTTCCCCAGCCCATCTCAGGTGTCCTGGATGTGTTTTCATGGTCACCTCTGGGCCCAGGGAAAAGGCCCTTCCAGGCCTTCCAGGCCTGCTGGTCTATCACACCCATGGTGTAACCCTACAGGGAACCTTAACCCTGGCCTTGGGAATGGGAAAGGAAGGATGGAAAGGCAGGAAAACAGCCCCTGGGCTGGGACTTACTCGTAGTGTCTCCTCCTGGTGGTGACGAAGACCAGGCCGTAGGGGCTCACCCTGATCTGGAAGAGCACGTGGCTGCGGTGGCTCAGGATGGTCACCAGGCTGGTGTCCTCCTTCAGGGAGTACCTGAGCTTCAGCAGCACACTCAGCTCGTCTGCAAACCTGCCACACAGGGGGGACATGTGCCATTGTGCAGCTGCTGCTGTGGCACCATCAGCTGAGCTCTTAGGTGAGAAAAACATTTGGGTCACGGTGCAAACGAGCCCAGTGAGAATGAAAAATAAAGAGAAAAAAGAGCCAACGATCGTTCCAGTCGTGAGGTTCAAAGAGAAGCAGCCAGGCCTGAATTGGCATTGTCTACACAGCCTCAGCACGGGGTGAGGTGTCCAAGGTGCCAAGGTGTCCTTCCTGCACCCAACCACAAACGATCAAAGAACATTGCAATGATTTGGAGTGGAGAAAACCTTAAAACTCATCTCATTCCACCTTCCACCATCCCATGCTGCTCCAATTCCTGTCCAGCCTGGCCTTGGACACTTCCAGGGATGGGACAAACTATTCCAAAATGTAAGGAATGAAGGAATCCCCGAGCTCAGAGCACTGAGGGGCTGAGTTATCTCCATGTCACCGTGGAATGGGCTCTCCAAGGAACTCCTCAAACCAACAGCCACACCTCAGATGATCTTTGAGCCCCACCAGCCCAGCCCCAGCCCCTGAAGGGAGGTTACCTGTCCCCAAAGGCCTCCCTGGTGGGGATGTTGAGGGTGGCGTACTGCCCGATCTCCAGGGTCCTGCACTTGCTGTGGTCGTAGCCAAAGGAAACATTGCTGAGGTCCTGGGCGTGGAGAGTGATTTTGTCCAGCAGGTTCACCTCATCTGTGTTGGGGGAGAAGAGAGAGATGCTCATAGGCTGAGAAACCTCCACTCCAAGGCTCTGCTCTGTTCATTTTTCATTTAAAGAAAAACACAAAATTGGACAACAGACAAAACCCGCAGGAAGATGAGTGTAAATTGGGGAAAATTGGAATTCAGCACACAAATTCAGCAGACTCAGACCACAAAACCCACAACAACGTCACAAACAGCCAGGAGAGATTTTTGAACTACAATATGAGTTTCGAGGCCACTGTCCCAAAGGCAGGAAAGGCCATTCTGTCCCCAGCAGTGGTGGCACCTTTACAACCACAGCGTTGGGATGCTCAGGGCTGTAAGGCACAGCTGGCAACACAAATGTCCCAAACCACAAGCCCTGGAGCAGCTGGAATCCTGCTCATCCATTCCCAAATTTCCTTGTTGATGCTGCAAATAAAGAATTGGATCAAGCAGCAGGGAGAAGTTGCTGTGCCCTGACCAGAGCACGGTCCAGCCATGACCTTCTCTGCCCAAAGCAGGGTCCTGCCCTATCACAGGGGCAGGAATTCCAGTGGGAATTCCCAGGAAGGAAAGATCCACTCTCAGAATGTGCTGTGATGGTTTGAACAGGGGGAGAGCCCCTGCCCTGGGCTGTTTGGCAGCACCATGAGAAACTTCTCACTCCCTTGGAGTGAACACAGACTTTTCCTTCCCAAATTCATCTTTAACTAAAGGATCTTTGAGCTACAGGAATACCTGAGGAAAAACGTGTTTACAACCTCAAGGTTTCTTGCTCCTCACCATCAGTAAAAAGATTTGCAGACCTCAGACATCCAAAACCAGAGTGGCAACAACCCTGCCACCAGCAAGGAGTGGGGACAAGGGACAGACCCAGATCAACACCCTCGGTCCAGCCTTGCAAGATCACTCCAGTCCCTTTCCTGGGAGGGTCTGGACAGTCCCACTCGATGATTTGTCAGTGGGAATTGTGCCAGCACCATCTGCACGAGCATCTGCCAGGGCTTGGGAAGCATCCAGCCCCTTCATTCCCTGGAATTCCCGCTGTGGATGAGGTGTGAGATTTATCTGAGGGCAGACAAACAGCCCCGGGCACGCTGCGACCTGCCAGGAGATATCCACACCCCAGAGAGGGAAAATAACAAATCAATCGAGCAGAAAGCAGCTTTGATCCACTCCAGACACTCCTGACACCATCTCCTTGGAAGATTTTGCGTGGGAAAGAGCTCTGTGATGGGAAAGGGGGGAAGGAACAGGGTCCTGCAGGAGATGTGGCTGTTTGGGGGCAGTTGGGATTTCACCTGGGATTTCCCCAGCTCCCCACACGGGCACAGCATCCACAGGTTTCCAGGCAAGCCAAAGCTCTGCAAAATGAAGGTGCAACAGCCTTTGGCAGCAGGAACACCAGAAAACTGGGACCCAGCCAGAGGGCGCAGGGCTGAGCCCCTGGGAGCCAAAAAAGCCCAAAGGCAGAGCCAGCTGAGTTTATCAGCACAGCACAGGAATTAATCCAAGACCAAACACAGCTCACAGAGGGGAGAATACCAGGAATGTTTGTCCCTCTCAGTCCCAAGCATTTTTGGGAGTGATGCCCTCACTGCTGGCATCAGTGGATGTGCCAGGACCTGCACAATTCCCTCTCCAGGGGCTGCAGCCCCCAGCAGGGTCCAGTTTTGCTGGAGATCACGGGCAGTGGGAGCTCAGTGGATCCTGCCAGGGATGAGCATTCCCACAGCTGGAATAGCCCTGGATTAACACCCAGGGAATATTCCCTGGGCAGGGCATGGCCTGAGCACTCCCTGCTCAGGCTCTGAGGGCAGGGAGCAAAGGGGGGATGGATTTAAACTAAAGGATCGATTTAGATCAGAGATAAGAAGTTTTTTACAGTGAGTCTGGTTAAACACTGGGATAGATTTCCCAGAGCAGCTGTGGCTGCCCCTGGACCCCTGGCAGTGCCCAAGGCCAGGCTGGACAGGGCTTGGAGCAGCCTGGGACAGTGGCAGGTGTCCCTGCTGGTGGAATGGGATGGTTTTTAAAGTCCCTTCCATCCCAAACTATAACAGGATTCCAAGAGTAGGTTCCTGCACTCCCTGCAGCTCATGGCCCCACAGTTTTGGGGCAGAATGAGGCTGTTCATGACACTGGATTTAGGGCTCACCCAGCCTCAGCACCAAAGCTTTTTCTCCCCAGGATTAACCAAGGACCAGCTCTCCCTCCTGGCACAGCTGTATTTTTGATTATCACAAGAACATCACGGATTTGCTGTACATTTGCAGGCAGGTTTATTTCCTCCCTTTGCCTCCAGCTCTGGGATCAGCCAGGACAGGCTGATCCCATTCCCAAGGACACGGCTGCACCCCAGAAAAAAGTGTTCCCTGAGGGGCACCCCCAGCTGCAGGCACAGAAAAGTGACCACCCATGGTCTGCTCTGGCTCCTTTCAATGTGTGGCACTTCCACTGAGCTTTATGTTCTCCCCAAAGGAGGGAAATGAGAGAAAATTGTATTAAATGACCGAAAATTGGGGCCTTGGAGAGCTCCTAACAGGGTCTGCCAGGCTGAGTCACTTCCCTTGGAGGGGGCACTGGCTGAAAGCTGAAATAACAGGGCTGGCCAAGCCCTGGGGACAAGCCCAGGGGACAGCCCTGGCTGGGGAATGGAGCCTATGAGCTAATGGGCCTCTCCTCCCTCTGATTCCTGAGTGCCTGATGGAAATGTCCTGCCAGGCCTCTGCTTAGGATCACTCCAAACTCGGGATCAGAGAGGCCCAGGCACCACAGCTCCAGGATTTAATCAGGAAGGCTCCCTGCATGAAGTGATGGAAAACCAGGGCTCCATGCTGGGGCCTCACCCTGATGCCTTTTTCCTGGTCTTAGGAAATAAAAGCCCAGACAGGGTCAGAGGGTTGGGGGTTGTTTCCCTCAGTATTTAATAGGATTCCATTCCATGGCTCTGCTGTCCAGGTGGGACGCATTGCAAAAGCCCCGTCCCCCCAACTGAGTGTGCAATTAAAGCCCTTACTCATTAGCATATCTAATTAGAGGGCCCAATAAGGGGCTGGGGTGGGCTCACTTCCAGTTTCCAGAATCTGTCCTGCCAGGGGACCTTGAGTTCTCCCAGCAATGGAATGTTTGCTCTCCTGACTCTGCAGCTCTGGGCTGTTTGGGCTCCTGCAGGACACCCAGAACCCAGGCTTTCTCACACCTAAAGCATCACAAGTGTGCCTGCTGATACCTGTGGGTACAGGGAACTGTGGGAAAGGTAATTAAGAGAAAAGGCAAAAAATCCTTCGGGCCTCACCCCAGTGACACCATCCCCTCCCAGCACAGCCCTCCCAGCACAGCAGTGCTCCTCTGCCTCCCCCTGCCATCCCACAGCCTCTGGAAAGGTGTTGGAGGCTGTGCCTGACTTCCTCTGGAGCAAGGGCAGCAAAAATGGCAACTCCCCACTCGTTTGGAATGGCCTGGTGGCTCCGCAAGGTCAAGGAGGACACCTTGACACAAAGTTTTTTGTAGTTTTTTTCTCCTTCCATCCCAGGATTTCTCGTGACAACGCCCAGGGCAGCCACTCGTGTCACCCCCAGTGCCACATCCACCCCCTGCTGCTCCCATTTCCCTCCCCACCCAACCATCCCTTCCTCAGGACACCTCCAGAAGGCAGCCGAGGTGAGCTCTGAGCTCCCAGGGCTGGTTATGCAACAGGATCCCAACCTTCTCCTTCCTCCCTGCTCCGGAGAGCAGGGACAATCCGGGCCTGCCCAGAGGGGACAGAGCCAAAGCAGGAAGAAAAGGAACAAGGACATTTCCCAGGGAGCCCATTATGGAAGAGTGAATGCAGGCACCCACCCACAGAGAGGATGGCAAATCCCAGGGGAGAGAAACCTTCTCGGAAGAAAGAGCTCGGCTGCGGGCATTGTCTGGGCAGGAAAAACGGGAGCTCAGCTTCTCCTGGAGCTCATGACCCGGAGCTGCAGCCGGGCTTTGTGCCCGCCCAGCACGGGGGGCTCTGCGGGGCGGGGATGGGGCTTTTGGGGACAAAGGCCGGGCAGGAGGAAGGGCTGGGGAAGGAGGGATGACCCCGAGTGAGGATAAGCTGGCTGCAGGGAAAAGTAGGGCAAGTGGCAGGGAAGGAAGAGAGCTTTGGGAGCAGGGAAGGAGGAAAGATTTGGGAGCAGGGAAGGAGGAAAGATTTGGGAGCAGGGAAGGAGGAGAGCTTTGGGAGCAGGGAAGGAGGAGAGCTTTGGGAGCAGGGAAGAGTTTGGGAGCCGGTGAAGGCACAGAGTGGGCACAAGGGTGGGGAAGGGGCAGCTCAGCCTTTGGCTTTATCCTCCTCGGGGCAAATCCCAACTCTCCAGGCCATGAAAATCTCATCCTGTGAACCGAAGGGAGAGAATGGGTCTGAGGGGGTGTCATGGAAAGGGTTTGGGATGTGGAGCAAATCCTGGAAGCTGAGCAAGGAGAGCCTTCAGAAGGAGATGCTGGGAGGCTCACAAGGGTGAGGCTCTGCAGGGTTTGGTGGCCTGGTTTGCTTTGGGGTTTTTTAATAGGAAATCAAACAAAAAGCCTTTTCCAACCTTCCCAAGGTGAGCTGAGAGATCACAGAATCAGGACACAGTTTGGGTCAGAAGAGACATTTAAAGGTCATCCCATGCAACCCCACAGACCCCACAGAGCCCCTATGATGTCTCCTTCCTGAGCAGCCACCAGAGTTAACCCCACCCAGAGCTCCTGGTCCTTGGGGGCTCTGGTGTCCCCAAGCCTTGCCCAGCCCTCACCCCCCAGGCCACTCTCACACCTCGCTGCATCTCCCATCCCCTGCTCTCCACATGTCCCCCCCAGACCCTCCTCCCTCTGCTCTGTGCATTCACCTCCTGCCCCTCCTGCAGCCCTGACAGCTCCTGAGCTGAGCTCAAAGCCTCACTTATCTCAAGTCAAACAATGATGTTTTATCCACATTCAGGCCCTAAAAGCTTTTGCTGGGGGGGCTTTTTAAGATGGCTTTCATTGAAACCCCCACACAACCACTCCTCAGCCTGTTCCAGTTGGCCTTGCAGTGATTAAATTAATTACTGAATGACAAGGAATCAGTACTGCAATTGGTGTACAATGCCTGTCCAGCAGATTCTGTGTGATTCATTTAAAAACAACTGAAAACATCCCAATAAAACTCGTGTGACACTGAGTGGGGACAAGTGCCATAAACATTGGCCCTCGCCGCTGCTTGTAAATAAACTCCTCTTTATTGCTCCATTGTCAAAGGAAATTAACAGCAAATTCTCCAGTCTCTCCCACCCCAGGGCTTTGTTTCCAGCACCAGCTTTCCAAGAGCCTCCCTCTCTGTGGTTTTGTTTTATAGGGTTGGAAGACAAACAGAAATAAACATCAAAGCCATGGAGGGGTGATCCCAAAAATCTGCTCTGGGTGGGATGGACACCCCAGGCTGGGGAGAACACACAGCCAGGGTTTGTAACCCTGATTTCCATCATCCTCTCGTTCTGAGCACTGAATCCCAGGATCTTTTATATTGGAAAGGACTTCCGGGACCATCGAGTCCAAGCTGTGCCCAGTCCCCACCTTGTCACCACCCCACAGCACTGAGTGCCACCTCCAGGCCTTCCCTGGACACCTCCAGGGATGGGGACTCTAAACCTCCCTGGGCAGCCCCTTCTGATGTTTAACAATGTTTTCCATGGAAAAATTCCCACTGATGTCCAACCTGAGCCTCCCCTGGCCCAGCCCGAGGCCGTTCCCTCTCCTCCTGGAGAGCACGTGAATGTTGGTGAGCAAATACCCCCAAAGGGGGGACCCTGTGGCTCTGCACAAGTCCCTGACAGGAGGGGGCTCAGGGGGGGTCGGGCTCTGCTCCCAGGGAACAGGGACAGGAGGAGAGGGAACGGCCTCAGGCTGGGCCAGGGGAGGCTCAGGGTGGACAGCAGCAGGAATTTCCTCATGGAAAGGGAGATTAAACATTGGCAGGGGCTGCTCAGGGAGGTGCTGGAATTCCCATCCCTGGAGGTGCCCAAGGAGGTGGCACTCAGAGCTCTGGGCTGGTGACAAGGTGAGGATCACTCACAGGTTGGATTTGATGATCCTGGAGGGCTTTTCCAACCTCAGTGATCCTGGGATTCTGAACTGGCTGCTGTTTTATCCATGGCAGCCACTAGGCCAGAGTGTGTTTTCCCTGACCTGGCTGATTCCTTAATCCAGCAGCTCCTCCTGGCAGGAGCCCTCAGAGGAGGCTCAGAGCAACCTCCAGAAGAGCCAGAAATATCCCAATTCCATCTTCCCAGAGCTTCCCCCTTCCCTGTGCCCAGAGCTCTGCCTGTTCCCCTCCTGCCATCCAGCCTGGCACTCCCAGCCCTCTCTGTGTCTCGGTGGATTCATGACAAACACATTTTATAACCTCCCTGCAGTGACCCACGGACAGATTGCCCGGGGGCAGGTGAGGGAGCCAGACAGCTCCATTTTCCAGCTTGGTAAGAGCCTGTGGCTTCAGCCAGGCAGAAACCAGAGAATGCCCTGGGAAGGTCTGGCTCGGGTCCCCTGGCTGAGGGAACACTGAGTTATCCCATCCAGGACAAGCTGGAGCACGGGCAGAAATCCCACCTGGAATTCCCTGTGCCCTTGGCCTCGTGCCCCCAGCCCCAGCACAGCCCAGACCCAGCCCAGGGCTGCCAAATCCTCACTCAGCTCTGCCTGCACTCGGACAAACTCGGGTTTAGGGGAGAGGAGAGGTCAGAGGTCAGGGAACTGAGGGGATTTAACAACAGGAGCCCAGAGTTGGTGACGGGAGATCCAGAAACCCCTCGGGGGGGGCAGGATGGGAGCTGCTTTCACATTTAAACTCAGCTTTTCTGCCAGCCTGCAGAGCAAACCTGGGGGTAACCAGAGCCCCAAAAGCAAATGTGACAAAGCTCAATGTGCCCAGCACAGGAAAGAGCCTGAGGCCAAAGCCAGGGGACACACAGGGGACACGCAGGGGACACGCAGGGGACACGCAGGGGACACACAGGGGACACACAGGGGACACAGGGCTGGGTGTGAGGCTGCCAGGGACAGGCCCTGTGCTGTGCCAGTGGGCACACAGCCAGCAGTGGCCAGTGGCCAGTGCCAGCCATGCCCGGGCTCCTGGGCACAGCTGCTGCCTGCCCAGCACTGATGGGA
>VZTZ01014604.1:115323-135080 GCA_013400955.1 Drymodes brunneopygia
TAGGAAGTCCTTGAGGAGCGGCCCGAGTTGGTGGCCACGGCCTCCTCGAAGGTGAGCGTGTCCTCGGGCGCGGCGCGCTGGGGGCTGTCGGCGGCGGCGTCGTGGTGGCCCAGGTAGGGGTCGGAGCCGATGCGGGCCACGGCGGGCGGGGGCGGCTGCTGCTCCCCCCNNNNGGGGGCGGCTGCTGCTCCCCCCGGAGCAGAGCGTTGTGCTCGGACAGCCCGCGGCTCAGGCGGCCCGGGGAGAACGTGGGGGTTTGGAAAGTGGTGAAGTGCACGGGCGAGGAGTTAGCGGTCTTGTAAGTGATGCTGGGGCGTGGGGTCAGTGGAGTCTGTGGGAGCTGCCTCCGACCCCGGCAGGGGGTACTAGCACCAGATGTCGACAGCAAGGGGCTCCCATTAACTGAACCACTGCCCTACATCAAAATTGGAACAGAGCAAATCAAAAAATAAAAAAAGGGAAACGCCAGACAAACACAAAAGCAGGCAGGTATCAAACAGAAGGAGAAGCAACAGAAGGCGGAGACGAGTCACAAGAGGAAAGAAAAGCAAAAAGAAAGAGAGAGTTTAGACAAGCACAGTCAGGGAGGGGAGGCTCTTGAGAGATAATTCAACACGAGATGTGAAGAGCTGGAGAGTTCAAGTCTGGGAGCAGTAGGAACAGAGAGGGGCAGAGCATCGGTAGGACGCAAACTGGCACACGGCTCCAACAGAGGGGACACTGCCCAGGGGAGGCACCCACAGCATACAGGGCTCGACATGCACCTTACCTGGCCTGGGAGCAGCTCAGAAACCTGAGTTATTGGGGAATTTGTTACAAATTATTGTTGGTTTTTGTACAATTTAGCTTTGGGGTGGGTTTGTGCAAAGCTTCACCCCACAGTTGTGAGTGCTGGGCTTGTGGGAGGTGTCCCTGCCCACAGCAGGGGCTTGGAACAAGATGAGCTTTAAGGTCCCCTCCAAATCAATCCATTTTGGGATTCTATGAATTTGTTTCTGTGGCCAAAACTGGATTATGGGTTGTTATTAGTATTATGGATTCCATATGGAAGGAGGGACTGGGGGACTGTTTTTTGCAGGTTGGGAATGAAATGCCTTTGGATTAAATAGCCAATTTCTGAAAAAATAACAACCAAAAGCTTTTTGGATGAGCTTTAACAAGTCCCTTTAACAGAAATCCGATCACCTTCTCCTCTTTAATATTACACACTTGATTTTGGAGGGGTAGAAGGGCCTGGCAGCTTCCTGGGTCACTAATAATGCCATGTGAGAGTGAGCTAAGCTGCAGTAATTTACACAAATGCCATGAGTGAGAGGAAAGGCATTCCTGCCTTCCCATTTCTGTTTACATTCTCCCAAGGCAGGACACGAGTGCATTGAACAATCCCTCAGCCTTTCCCGACCAAACACTTTGAGGCCAGAGCTTTAATTTTTAAAGAGCACTTTTTCTTTCCTATCAACCCATCAGGCTGTTGCCTGTCAGGCTGTCAGTCACTGCTCGTTCTGCCCTGCCTGGCTCTCCCAGTGACCAGCAACATCCCAACATCCAGGGGAAGCTGCCTGGCTTTTCCAAGGGCCTGAGCGCCTCACAGTTACAAAAGAAAGAAATAAATTTTAGCCTGGAGAAAAGAAGGCTCAGGGGGGACTTTTTTGGTTTCTACAACTCCCTGACAGAAGAGTGGAGCCAAGTTGGGGTTGGGCTCTGCTCCCATGGAAGAGGAAATAGGACAAGAGGAAACAGCCTCAAGCTGTGCCAGGGGACGTTCAGGTGGGACATCAGGAGGAATTTCTTCACAGAAAGGGTGGTCAGGCCTTGGAGCTGCCCAGGGGAGGTTTGGAGTCCCCATTCCTGGAGGTGTCCAAGAACACCTGGATGTGGCACTCAGTGCTCTGGGCTGGGGACAAGGTGGGATTGGGCTTGGAGGATTTTTCCAACCTTGATGTAAAGCCCCAAGCAGGACGTCAATGGCTTTATCTGCAACAACCTGACCTTCCTTCCCCATTCCACCTCCTTTAATTTAACCAAAACACAGAAAAGGTGCACAAACCCCTGGCAGAGCTCAGGGTGTGTCCCCACCCTGCCTCTCCTCACCTGTCTGTGTGGGCCGTGCTCTGGGCCCCCGTTGGGGGAGGTGGGCCTGCTCTGGTCAGCAGATTTGGGCTGGGCTCGGTCCCGGCTGCCGTAGCGGTCGCAGGAGTAGAAGCGCTGCTTTTCGGACGAGGAGGAGGAGTGCTGCTTCCTCTCCTGGGAGCGGCCACGCTCCTGCTTCTTGTCCTTGGAAGAAGACTCTCCAGACTGGGCTACTGGAAGGAGAGCGTTAGGTAGGGGGTCACCAGTGTGTGTGGGGTGGGAAGGTCCTTCCACGCAGGCAGGACCCCAAATCCCACCTGAAAGGAGTGATACCTTAAGTTTTAGCGTTTATATTTTCCAGATCAGTGCTGCTTTAATGTAAAACTCTAAAACTCCACAGCCTGTCAGCTACTGCTCTGCTGTTTTGTTCAGACAAAACAATTTCTCCAGGCCTGTGTTTCAAGGACACCCTGTTTGTCCAAAGCCCCAAAAATGTAAACAACCATGGACAGCAGAGAGAGCAGAAGGGAGACAAGCTGAGGATGGGACTGCACT
Organism: Drymodes brunneopygia; assembly: GCA_013400955.1. NCBI lineage: Eukaryota > Metazoa > Chordata > Aves > Passeriformes > Petroicidae > Drymodes > Drymodes brunneopygia. The sequence goes on from VZTZ01014604.1 coordinate 117,949, forward strand.
ACCTGAAGCTGTAATTGGACAATTGGCTTCTGATGTGCAGATAGACTGAGCTTAAATCTGTCCAAAAAACACGTGTTGGTCATCAATCTTTGGGTGCAGTCTCTGTGAGACTCTTGCATTGCCTGAGGCGTACTCTGTAAAGGCCTTTTTAATAAATACCTACTTTATTCTTTCAACTTCTGTTCTAGGTCATCCTTCTCCAGGCATCAGGAGGAGGACAAGGGGACGTCCCTCTCCTCCCTGGCCCCCCAGGGACAAATCCTGGTTGGCAAAGCACCCACGTCCATCTCCTCCCTGACCCTCCAGGGACAAATCCTGGTTGGCAAAGCACCCACGTCCATCTCCTCCCTGACCCTCCAGGGACAAATCCTGGTTGGCAAAGCACTCACCAGCCTGTCCATCAGCCAAGTGATGGGCGGCCCTGTCCAAGGACTTCTGCTTCTTCTCTTTCCGCCGGTGGCAGCGGTGGTGGTGGTGGTGGTGGCCTTGCTCCGGGGGCATCCTCTCCAGGGAGTACTCGTAGAGGTGCATGGCATGAGGGCGCTGCGGGGTCAGCGTGGAGACCGAGCGCTTCATGGGGCTCGTGTCCGGGATGGGCTGCGGGGAACAGGCAGCGACACGGAGCAGGGTGAGGGAAGGCGCCGCGCCCCGCTCGGCCGCCTGGCTCCCAGCACGGGGGGTTAAACAGTGAGAGAAAAGGGGCAAGGAGGGGCAGGAGAGAAATGGTTAATTGGAGACAGCCGCAATGGGCAGGAGCGTTTGTGGGGTGTGGATGGAGTGGGAAGTTTGGGGAGGGAATGTGAGCTCCGAGTGCCAATCCACGGGGACCAGGGGAGCAGAGGCACAGGCAGCACTGCACACACACACAGCAGGGAGCTCAGCTCAGGAGGGACACGGGGCACAGCAGCAGCCAAGGGGAAATCTGCAACACCAGGGGCACCCACTGCTGCTCCAGGGCCTGCCTCCCAAAGCAGCTCCAAAGAGGAAAGCAGGAAGCGTTGCTGAGCACCACATGGAGGGGGAGAAAAATCAGGAATCAGGGCGAGGTACAGGCCAAGCCACAGGGAAATTCCTTCTGTCTCCCTGCAGTGAAGACAACTCCCATCAAATATTTAAACCTCTCTTGTCCCACCATCACTCCCTGAGGCCCTTTGCCTGGGGCAAGCATAGTGTGGACATCCTGTAATCCTACCAGGACATCTCCAAAAAGGAATCCCTAGGTTTGCTTTTGCTGTTTTAAAAACATTTGTGTGCCAACACCTGGGCACTGAGCAGTACCAGCATTGCTGGAGCCTCTCCCTGTGCCAGTGGCAGCTCCAGACCCTGCTCTGGCAGCTCCAGACCCTGCTCCCTTCCCTTTGGGTTCGAAACCTTACCAAGGTTCTGCAGAACCCCAGACAAGTGTCCTGCAGGATAGGTCCTCTCACAGCCTCTGCCTTGCCTCTGCCCAGGGATAAAGCTCAGAAAATGAGGATAATTCCCACATTTCCTTCTCTGCTGGCCCCTGGCTGACTGTGTGGAGACAACTCCTCATCCATCCTCTGGATGCTTCCCTGGATCTGTCACTGCATCCGAGCCATGTGCCAGAGGAGATCTCAGGGCACGGGGCTCTAACCCGACCGCGAAATTCAGGAAGTTGCCCAGTCCCTCAATCTTACACTTGATTGAATTCCCAGTCCAATAAATGCCTGCACCAACAGCTCTCACAGAACATTTACTCTGCTCACTGTAACCTTTCCTAAGAGCTCTGTATTATTTTTCCTGTCTGTTCTCTTTTGTTTGCTTATCCCGAAATCCAGATCTCTGCTTCCCCGTGATATTTACCCAAGTCAAAGGCAATTGTTTCACAGCTCTGCTCGTTATTTTGAGTGGAAAAACCACTCTCCCTGCCCCTGAGGGCAGATTATTGTGTAAAGGCACAATCTGGGCAGTTACCCACATTTTGGTGCTTCCCACTGAAGGGCAGTTGCAATATTAGAGCTGGAAGAGGCACAAAGTTGGGAGATGAGGGAGCCCAGCACAGCCTGTGGTGTGCTCTTGGAAGCACCAATTCCACCAGCAGGACCACGCTGTGCTGCTTTTGTGTCACCTCTTGTGGCCCTCGTTGGTGTGGGGGAAAAATTTATACTCAGGAACTTCATATCTGTCCTTGTTTAGTGCAGAGCCTGCAGCTGTGGGAGGCAGGGGGGCTGTAAACTGGACAGTGTGATGGGCAAAAATATGGGAAGTGAAAGTAATTCCCACTAAAAACACACCCAGATTTTCAAAATCCATATAGGAGCTGCCAGGAAGAAAAAGAACAGAAAATTCCCAACATAAAACCCACGAAACCGAACAGGTAGATTGACAAGAAATGAACATTTCTTTTGGGGATCTGGTCCTGCTTCCATGCTTGAAGTCCCACTGACACGAACCAGTGGCAAAGCAATGAATCCCTTTTCCATTGCATCCTGGCAATGCTCTTGTTAGGGCAGGCACAGGCTCCCAAAAAGCCTCGGGAGGCTGCACACACCCCTGCAGAGAGCTCCTAATTGCTTCTTCATTACCAACCAGACTCTTTGCTGCCTGAATTCCTGAGCAACGAGGCGTGAAAATAAACAAATAATAAAGAAAAAAAGAAAAAAAGCAAACCACCCAGCCAGCCCCTGCTATTAGAGCAAGCAGCGTGCAACCAGGGATGGAGGAAAAGCGGGAACAGAGAGAGAGGAGAGAGAGACAGAGAGAGCGGCTGCGCCGGAGCGACTCCAGATGAGAGGGGAGAAAAGTCAAGGGTTAAAGGAAGGTTAATTAATTCTTAAGGTGGATTTAATAGGGTACAATTTAGTGCAAACTACATACTGCCAGGTAACTCCCAGGTGACCGTGCTTTGCTCCTCTGCAAACAATTCGGACAAGGTGAGGGACATTATTGGAAGCAGCCCCACAGTACAGCCAGTGTCAGACATCAGATGTGCAGCAGACACGGTGACGACCAGGGAGGGAGGTGATGAGGGCAGGACAGCAAAGAGGGAGGGTGAAAACACGGGAGGAGGGGTTTTTTTAATAAATGGAACATAAAAAGAGAGAGACGAACAGAAAGAGAGATGTCCAGGAACAGAAAGCGTTTGCAAATAAGAGTTAGAAAGAACTCAAAGTTTGGGGAGGGGCAGAGCAGCACGTGAGAGGGAGGGTGGGGGCGTGGAGGGGAAGACACACACAGAAAGGACATCAGTTATTCACCCAAGCTACAACCACTGAACATTTTGTTATTAAATGAGGTTAGATCTGAGATTCCAGGCCTGATTCACAACCAGGTGACAGTGACACCTTGGGGACACCAGCCATGCTCCTGTCAGGAACACTCCTGCAAGTCTCTGACTGCCCTGGAGAGGAGTCTCCCAAGCAAAGGCTCTGCCAAGGAAGGAAAAAGGCTGCCTGTGGTCCAGGATAAAGGACAGTTTCTGGGAAAGGAGGGAGAAAGGCTTTGCTTTGTGGGCTGTTGCTTTTATTGAGCACGGTGAGGAGTGCTCCTGATAATTCCGAGAATCCCAGGGCTCACACAAAGGCTGCTGCAGTTTCTGGGGCCAGGTGGGAAATCCTCTGGCTGGTGAGGGGCAGCTCCAGCACGCTGGCACAACAATTCCATCTGCTGGAGCTATGGCTGTGTGTGCACAACACACAGGGCTTCACTTGAGGGTGCAGCAGATCCTTCACATCCTGCTCCCCACGGAAACAGAGCCCAAGGCCAGGCTGCTCCCCCTGGCTGTGTGAATCAGGCCCTGGCAATGAGGCAGGACACGAGTGGTGAGATGTTGTGACACAGGAGGCAGGATGGAACTGGGCAGCATTGGGGACAAACAGCAACAAAAAATGTGTGAAATGGCTGAAAATGCTCAGTGACATGCTGCACACTAAGCAGCACCCACAAGTTGCTGTGAAAGTCAACTCCAGTGAGGAGATTTCTTTTAAAAAATGAGTTAAATCAACAAGGGAAATCTTCAACAGCAAATTACCAGCCAAGGTCACAGCACAAGGAGGACACTCAGTGTCCCTGTGCAGCTTCCAGGCAGTCCCTGCTGCATCCGAGTGTGTCACAGCACAGCTCCAGCTTTTTGTAAGGACAGGGCACAGGGACATGGCTGGGCTGGCTGGACAGACAGCACACAGCTAATGGGGAATGTGCCCTCCAGGAACACAGCCTGCAAATGGCCTTGTCCCCAAACGGTGACACAGGCACTCCTGGGTGGCCTTGGCAGAGGGATTGCCCTGGGCTGCTGTTTGCTGCAAGCAGGGAAGAGTGAAACCAGGGACAGTGCTGGGACTGCACAGGAATGGCTGCCAGCCCTGCAGGGAATCCCTGCCACACCCTGCAGGGAATCCCTCACATCCCCTGCAGGGAATCCCTGTCACATCCCCTGCAGGGAATCCCTGTCACATCCCCTGCAGGGAATCCCTGTCACATCCCCTGCAGGGAATCCCTGTCACATCCCCTGCAGGGAATCCCTGTCACATCCCCTGCAGGGAATCCCTGTCACATCCCCTGCAGGGAATCCCTGTCACATCCCCTGCAGGGAATCCCTGTCACATCCCCTGCAGGGAATCCCTGTCACATCCCCTGCAGGGAATCCCTGTCACATCCCCTGCAGGGAATCCCTGTCACATCCCCTGCAGGGAATCCCTGTCACATCCCCTGCAGGGAATCCCTGTCACATCCCCTGCAGGGAATCCCTGTCACATCCCCTGCAGGGAATCCCTGTCACATCCCCTGCAGGGAATCCCTGTCACATCCCCTGCAGGGAATCCCTGTCACATCCCCTGCAGGGAATCCCTGTCACATCCCCTGCAGGGAATCCCTGTCACATCCCCTGCAGGGAATCCCTGTCACATCCCCTGCAGGGAATCCCTGTCACATCCCCTGCAGGGAATCCCTGTCACATCCCCTGCAGGGAATCCCTGTCACATCCCCTGCAGGGAATCCCTGCCACATCCCCTGCAGGGAATCCCTGTCACATCCCCTGCAGGGAATCCCTGTCACACCCTGCAGGGAATCCCTGTCACACCCTGCAGGGAATCCCTGTCACACCCTGCAGGGAATCCCGGCCACACCCTGCAGGGAATCCCTGCCACATCCCCTGCAGGGAATCCCTGCCAAGCCCTGCAGGGAATCCCGGCCATCCCAGCACAAGGGCTGGATTCCTGTCTCCACATCTATTAAAACCAATATTCCCAAGCCACTCCAAACCCAAGACAAGCAGAGAGAAGATGCTGAGCTCTTGGCCCACTCTCAGCCTCCCACCACCTGTCACATGCCCATCTCTCACCTGGGTTTCAGCAGCCAGGCGTGGCATGGAGGCTGCCCTGCCCTGGCTCTCCAGGCCTGGCTGGGGCTCCCCGTTGGCAACTGTGGGGCTGATCTCCTTCATTTCCACCACCTGATCAAAATATGGAACATGCTTTCAGTAGCAAGAACAGGAGCATCAGCTTTGAAGCCACCATCAGCCTCTTCAAGTTGGATTTGAGTGGGAAGAAATACTGGTGTGGGAAAGGGAGCACCTGAAGAGCTGTGGAGTGCCCAGGTGTGCTCAGCAAGGACATCCCACAAGCAGTGGGATGAGCTGTTCCAGCAGCCACCAGCTGTGACCTGGGAAACCCCTCATGTGAGCTGGGACAATGGGATTGGGACAGTGGGAAGGGACAGCCTGAGGTGACCTATGGCAGCAAGACAACTCCAGAAGCATGTCCACATCAGGCTGTGGGAGTTGGCAGCGTTGGGGCTTCTCCACAAGGCTCAAGCAAACAAGAGACAGAACAATTCTTGCCTCAAGGGACAGATCTGCTAATTCAGGTCCCCCCGTCTTCACACCTCTCTTTTTCTAAACACTTTCTAAAAGTTCTGAAATTCCACCACGGCTCTAAAATCTGCTGTATCTCACCCTGTCTTCACCTGTTTTTTAAAGTATTTTTTAAAAATTCCTGAAGTTCTACCAGTCCTAAAAATCTCCTGCATCTCACCCTGTCTTCACCTGCTTCTTCTAAACACTCTCTTAAATTTCTGAAGTTCTACCACAGTTCTAAAAATCTCCTGCATCCCACCCTGTCTTCACCTGCTTTTTCTGAGTATTTTCTAAAATTTCTCAGGTTCTCCCACAGCTCTACAATCTCCACCTCCCCCCCATTTGCTCACCCTCTCAATGGGGATCTCCTCGGAGTGGCCTCTCTCAAAAGCTGGGCTCCTGGTTTCATAGAACACGTCCTGGGTGCGCTGGGTCCCCCAAGAGCTGGACTCCTTGATCCCTCCCTCTGGGGGTGGCCTGTCCCAAGGAAAAGGGGGGACAAGATTCATTCTTTAGCAAAGAGACTTTGCTGAATCTCACAAACCAAACTCGAGCACCCTTTGGGGTTTCACATGTGAAAATCAGTTGCAGGATGGGCACAGTGATTGGTGAAGCTCTGAGGTCCCAAGTTTTTCCCCTGCAGAGCCTGAAGATCCCATGGGAACAAGGAAATCAAACCAGCTATTTTTTTTTTTTCAGTAATTAAGGAAAACAACTTCTGCCACTTAATTCCTGATGGACAATGAAGAATTTGGGAGTTCAGGCTGATTTTGTATGCAGGACACTGTTCAAACACCTCAACCATGCTGAGGTCCCTTCATGAGCTGTCGAGTCTGGTGTTGGTTTTATCACCACAATTATTTGAGATGTTTAAACCTCATCTGTCTATCACTAAAAATCCACAGCACTCATGATCCAGAGGAAAATCACCTGGAGAGCAGGAAATGGAGAACTGATTTGGGATCACTGTCACGAGGACTGTTTGGGAAGCTCTCCATGGAGGGATCATTTTCCCAAAGAGACAGATTGGGCTGTAGCAAGCACTTGCTGTCACCCAGTGCCACGAGCTCGAGGGATGAATTTATTCCCAAGGATCCTTGGACTCCCAGAAACTCATTGCTGGGATGGTCGGTGGGGTTTGTTCAGTTGTTCTGCAATGGTCCCAAATTCCTGGGAGCAGACTCCCACTGGGAAGCTCTCCAGTGAGGATTCATGAAGGAAACCCCGAGATCCCAACGCTCCCAGCACAGGGATAACCACAGAGCCACCAGCAGGAACTGTCCCAGCCGTGGGGACAGACAAGGGGCTGCTGTCCTCAGTGTCCCCAGAGCCACTGGGGCAGCAGTGGTGGCTGGGGTGAGCCCAAGGTGTGGTGGCTCTGGAGGGGCTCAGGGATACTCACAGGGCTCCCCCGTTGTTGAGGGAGGCCGAGCTCTTCTGGCGCAGGAAAGCCTTGGCGTTGCTGAAGGGCTGGGTCTGCTCCAGGGTGGCCTTCAAGGGGTGGAACAGGGACACTGGCCCGGGCTGCCAAGCACAGGGAAGGGTGTCAGAGCTGGGAGGGGCTGCAGGGCCTCCCCCAGTCCATGAAAAGTCCACTCTGCCACCCCGGGACAGCAGAAAGGCCACCCCAGCCTGGGCAGAGCTGGGAGAGGCTCTGAGGGACACCTGGTACAGGTTCTGCTTCCATCCCTTCCCTCTGAATGCTCTCCCAATTTCTGCTTCCATCCCTTTCCTCTGAATGATCTCCCAAGTTCTGCTTCCATCCCCTTCCCTCTGAATGATCTCCCAAATTCTGCTTCCATCCCTTTCCTCTGAATGATCTCCCAAGTTCTGCTTCCATCTCCTTTCCCTCTGAATGCTCTCCCAAGTCCAGTTTCCATCACCCTTCCCTCTGAATGCTCTCCCAGTCCTGCTGCAATCCCCTTTTCCTCTGAATTCTCTCCCAAGTCCTGCTCCCAACCCCTTTCCCTCTGAATGCTCTCCCCAGTGACCAGAGCACAGCAGGGAATTCCCAGAGGGGCTGTGCAATTCCAGTGGCTCTGGATGGATCTGTTGTGTCCATCCACATGTGGGACAGATCTCCACCCTGTGCTGGAGATCAGCTGGATGCTCATCCTAAAAACAACAGGTGTTTGTCCCACTGGAAGGGATTGGAATTTCAATGCCAGTGGTGTGAAAATATTTTCTAGAATTTGTAAAAACCTTCAAAGCTATCAGAGCCAAAATGACTTTGAATAATTCCTATTTTCAAAAATAACTTAAGCCTTCTATAGCCAAACTATCAACAGCTTCCAATAATTCCTTGGTCTCCCAAGGAAATCTTTTGGTGTTCCCCAAGTCCTAGGCCACTTTTAAACACAAGATTTAGACTTTCAAAGATCAGTTGCCATTTTTTGGAGAAGATCTTTCTTTACTGGAAAAGGCAACTGCAACAATTTTTTTTTTTTAATATTTTTTGAGAGAGACTTTCAGGAGAGGTTTCCATTTTTGAGCCAGCATTTTCAAACCCTGCCTGGGGGAGCAGCCAGACCTTCTGGATGAATCCTGCTGGTGATACTTGTACAAGCTGCCCAAGAGGGAGGATGGAAAGACAAACTTTTGTACCTGGCACAGGCCCCCAGGGGGCTGGACTTGGTCCCTGCTGTTCTTATTCTGCTTGTAGAAGTCAAATATCATCAGGGCTGCGTAGACCTTCCCCACAGTCATTTCATCAGCTGCCAGAGCATGGGGGAAACACAGCAGAGACATTCCAAGGATGAGGAGAAAACAGGAATGAAAAATAACAGCAAATGGGTGCGAAAAATAGGGAGAGGGAGGAAGAAATGTGAGAATAACGAGGCAAAACAGACACAGAAAAATAGGGGAAAGAAAAGAAAAAAACTAAAGAAAAGGTTACAACAGATTCTTCAGCACTGATCTGCACCTCCTCAGCTCCCTCATTTTTCTTAATTAACAATGCCTTTTTCTTCATTGACAATGCCTTTATTACTCTGCACTGCTTCTCATTAATCAGGAATCCAGAGCTAATCAAGGTAACAGCAAACTTCCCATTTTCTCAGCACTTTTGTTCAGGATCAAGTACCACAAAGGCCCGATCACATCTGATTTTCTGAGCTCTCAGCAAGCTTTATCTTTTCTTGTCCAGGTTTTCTGGAGCTCAGATGGCAGGAATTGCTCTCCCCTCCTGCAAGGCACAGGCTGGAGGCCGACAGAGCTGGAGAAAAGCTCTGCAAGAGGCCACACAGGGCATTGTCTCCTCTGGGCACTGTTTGGGATTTGGGTTTTTCCATGCACACGAGATCTCCTGCAGCACAATGAAGTCCATGGCCAGAGGTGAGCTCAGCTTCCCCAGTCCCTGTGTGACAGAGCCAGGGCAGCACAGAGGCTGCCAAGCAGCTGAGCTGCCCTCGGTGTCTTTGCTGCACCCTCCAGATGCTTGGGACTGAGCAGACAAGGAAGGAGAAACTTCATCTGGGGCTGGACACAGCAGACAAGGAGGGAGAGACCTGTTCTGGGGTTGGACACAGCAGACAAAGAGGGAGAAACCTCACCTGGGGCTGGACAGAGCAGACAAGGAGGGAGAGACCTGTTCTGGGGTTGGACAGGGCAGACAAGGAGGAAGAAACCTCATCTGGGGTTGGACAGGGCAGACAAGGAGGGAGAAACCTCACCTGGGGTTCCTGAGTGTCTGGGATGGACCCAGAGCTTGAACCACTTACGTTTGTGAGGAGGCACCAGCAAATCCAGAGTTTTCTGGGACAGGTTGGGCCAGACCAGCGAGATCTCCTTCCTGAGCTCAGCATCACACTGGTGCTGCTTCACACCACCTGCAGCCAGGGGGGAGAGGGACAGGAGTGAAAATCCCTCTCCTGGCAGCACATCCCACTGTTTGCATCCCCTCTTCCTGCTCCTTGGGAAGGAGGAGCCAGCACAGCCCTTCCCTGCCCAGGGAATCCATGGATTCCTCTGTGACAGAGGTGCATGAACTCAGCAGGACCATCCCTGCCTCGCCCTGGGGACCCTGAGCAGTGACCTGGGGCTTAAATTTGAGCTCAGACTTATTCCATGTAACTGCAGGTGCCTCTTCCTTTGGGGAGTGCCCATGGAGGCAGCAGCACCTCCATCCCAGGTGGGATGCAAAGGACCTGGCCATGAACCCCAGAATCACAAAATCCCAGAATCACAGACTGGTTTGGGCCAGAAAAGACCTTAAGGATCCTCTAATCCAACATCCTCTGCCATGGGCAGGTTCAGCCTCCACGGAGCAATGTCCTGCTGGATCACAAACCCTCTGCAACCAACTCTTCCCACAATCCCTGGCAATGACCACGAGCACAGGGCTCTGTGCACCTCTAGGCAGAGCAGAGCCAAGCCCAGCAGCTCTGTTCCATGGCCCAAAGCCAGGCCTAAATGCACATGTGGGAAGTGATTAAAGGCTGGGCGAGCCCCAGGCCAACTCCCAGCTGAATTCCCTGCACAGGAGGCAATTATAGAGATCACCAGATGGAATGCAAGGGACCTGGCTTGAGGTGCTGGCCGTGAATCACAAAATCCCAGAATCACAGACTGGTTTGGGTTGGAAAAGCCTTAAAAGATCCTCTAACCCAGCCCTGTCCGCCATGGGCAGGTTCAGCCTCCACGGAGCAATGTCCTGCTGGATCACAAACCCTCTGCAACCAATTCTTCCAAAATCCCTGGCAATGACCACAAGCACAGGGCTCTGTCCAGGCAGCTGCATCCCAAGCCAGAGCAGAGCCAAGCCCAGCAGCTCTGTTCCAAAGCCAGGCCTAAATACACACGTGGAAGGTGATTAAAGGCTGGGTGAGCCCCAGGCCGGCTCCCAGCTGAATTCCCTGCACAGCAGGCAATTAAGGAGTTCAGCTGAATGACAGAGATTATATTTTAGGAGCAGAGGAACGGGAGGAGGCTCTGGGTACTCCGTTACACCGTGGTTTGAGCTCCCACACGGGAACTCATTAGGGAGGGTTTATTAAGGCCCTGTTAGGCCCACTAAAGACTCAATTAAATGTAGCACATGAAACCTATTCAAAGGCAGCTCATAACAACAAAACAGGTCAGAACCTCACAGCCCAGAGCAGAGCTAAACCACAGAAAGAATCCAGGCTATCAGCTGAGCTCTCCTCTCTGCGCTCCCTTCCAGTTCTCACTCCAGGAAAACCGTGGGGGGAGCTTTTCCAGTTGAAAAAGGCTGACAAGTAACCAGAAACTGAAAATCACAAACTTTCAGCATCCTTATTGAGGGGTTATTCCTTATTGAGGGGTTAGGAACCAGGAAGGTGCTGGTTCCTAAAGTCACAGCAAGTCCCTAAATGCATCCTTAGAAATGAGTGGCTGATCCTTCTCTTGATTCCACTGCTGGGGACCTCAAAATTTTGTCTTCTTCCAGCAATGCCTCCCCAAAGGCAAAGTTTAAACAGCACAGGAGGGAGGAGATAAACTCAGAGAAGTTACACTGGCCTAAAACCGCTTAGGAAAGCACCGCAGCCTAACCCTGCCTTGCCCTGTGCTCCTGAGAGCGTTGTTATCTCCTGGTAGCTGTAAATGAGGTGTAAAAGTGCTTCGGCCGGGCATGGCTCGATGGTGACCCCAGCCCGGCTGATGTAATGGGGTAACAACCCAGAGAAAAGGCCGATGGGTTTTATTACACGGCAAAAGTTTAATTGGGAGCCGAGTAAATGCCTGATTAAGCACTTCAATAATTACATTTTATCTCCGGGCAGAATGTGCTGCAGGGCACTTGGAGCTCCTGCCTTGCTGCCAGCGTGGAGCAGCTGGGGAGGAAGGGCTGGAATAGTTCAGAAAGGAGATGTGGAACTAATTTCTGCTATAGAGCAATGTAGAGCTTCTCCTCCCGGGGTTTTTAACTGGGATGGGCACAGTTTCCCACATTTCATTGCCACCCCAAAGGCACAGGGATGCTCAGGACCCTGTCCTGTCCCCAGGCTCCTCTGTCCTCAGGCATTGGCCAATGGGAAAATAGGATTCCCACCTGGGACAGAATTTCCGTGGTTTTGGGAAGCCCACAGATTTCACTGAACACTCTGAGCTGGATGGAACCCACAAGGATCCAGTCCACTCTTCAGTGCAAGGCCCATCCAGGGATCAGTCTGTGCCCTTGGTGTTCCTGGCACCTTGCTCTGACCAACCGAGCCCATTTCAGGTCAGGAGCTGGGCTTTGAGCCACGAATGCTCTCCAAAAACCAAAATTTTCTTTTTTCTCCAGGTTTTCTGGAGCTCAGATGGCAGAAACTGCTCTCCCCTTCTGCAAAGCACAGGCTGGAGGCTGACAGAGCTGGGGAGAAGCTCTGGGAGAGGCCAGGCAGGGCCTTGTCTCTTAGTGGAGCTGTTTTGGGGTTTGGTTTTTTCCATGCATAGGAAATTTCCTGCAGCACAATGAAGTATTTCCTCAGAGGTGACCTCAGCTTCCCCAATCCCTGTGGGACCGTGCCAGGACAGCACAGGGGCTTCCAAGGAGCTGAGCCACCCTTGGTGTCTTTCCTTCAGGCGACCCAGGCACCCCATCCCTGTCACCTGAGGTGGGTTTGATNATCTCCAGGTGACCCAGCCCCCCCCTCAGCCATCCCATCCCTCTCACCTGAGGCCAGTCTGATCTCCAGGTGACCCAGCCCCCCCCTCAGCCATCCCATCCCTCTCACCTGAGGCCAGTCTGATCTCCAGGTGACCCAGCCCCCCCCTCAGCCATCCCATCCCTCTCACCTGAGGCCAGTCTGATCTCCAGGTGACCCAGCCCCCCCCTCAGCCATCCCATCCCTCTCACCTGAGGCCAGTCTGATCTCCAGGTGACCCAGCCCCCCCCTCAGCCATCCCATCCCTCTCACCTGAGGCCAGTTTGATCTCCAGGGCCGTGCGGATCAGGGCCATCAGCGTGGAGGTGAAGTGCACGGTTAAATCCTCGGGGGAGATGGGCATGTTCATCCTCACCAGGCGCTGGGGACAGACAGGGCTGGCTGTGAGAGGGGCCAGCACTGCTCCCCCCACCCTCCCCTGCCCCTCTGTGAGCCCCCAAAATACCCACAATGCAAACAGGAAGGAACTTTTTGTGTGCTGAGCTGAAATTCTCGGTGCATGAATGGCAGCTCCTGTCCAGGAGTGGGTCTGGGGTAGAACTTCAGGGGTTTAATGAGTGATTTTTGCCAGCACTGCACTGCAATCCTACAGAGCTGTCCCAAAAAAAGCCAGGTGGGTGCTCTCATCCCATTTCCTGACCGTCTCCAATGGTGCCTGCAGCATCCAGGCGTGGCTGGTACCTGCCACTCCTGCCAAAGCAGCGTGCTCAGGAGATAAAAACCATAAATCCACCTCCTCCACCCTTTCCTACACCTCACTAAATCCTTCACCTAAACCCTAAAACAGAACAAAATGGGGCCTGGCACCACTGCCTGAAAAAGCCGTGTAAAATCTGCTCAGAAGGGCTCCAGAGGAGCTGGAATCTCCTTGTTTACCTTGTTACACATTTTCAGCTCTCACTGCATCCTGCAGGGACAAGAGAGCACTGTAACAACGTCCCTGTCACCTAAAGCCTGGGACAAACCCTTGTGATGTCCCAGATCTCCCTCCCAGCATGGCCAGAGGTTATTCCATGTCTGCCCAGCCTCAGACAGGGAAATCAATCCCGCAGCCCCAGGTTTTAATCAGGCAGTGACAGCAGCGAGTGCTGGCAACACCACGGGGTTTCCTCTGTTCACTGGTGTTGAATGAAATGGGGTTTAATTCCAATTCTGCCCTCAGCACACAAAAAGCTACCAAAAAACATCCATGAGAGTCCACAGTCAGCACTCACAGAGTCCCAGGATCCCACTGGAGTGGGAGGGAGGTAAGGGATGCAGAGAGAGAGAAGATGCATGGAAGGGGAGAACAGGCAAATGAGGAATAATTCCCCACAGGAGAGCTCTATCCTCACAAAAACCACCACCAAAACCCACATTATCACTGGCACATCCCAGGTGCCCCCAGCTGACTTTCCAGGCTGAATTCCCAAAGGATGAGGATGCAGAACACAGGCCACCCCACAGCTGCACAGAGCAGTGCTCTCCTCCTCAATTTGAGCCAGGGACAGAGGATTTAGGGGAAGATTTTCCAAGGGGATTCCCACTTTTAGGAAGTCTGGTTGAGCAAAACTCCCATTTTGCGGCAAAAAGCACCTGGCCAGGCTGAGCTGCAAGCTGCACCTTCCAGCTGCCCATTTCTTGGCCAAAAAAAAGCCATTAAATGAAACAGAAGTGCCTTAGAACCTGATTTTCCAAGGCGATTCCCATTTTTAGGAAGTCCAGCTGAACAAAACTCTCATTTTGCTGCCAACAGGCACCTGGAAGAGGCTCTCCCTACCCCACCTCCTTGCCCCCCTTCCTGCATTTCCATTTTCTCCATCCCAGTATCCAAACTGGTCACTCAGACACCTCCAGATCAGTGCAATTCCCACACTCAGAACCCAGAAAGGGAGGTTTGAGTTGTTCCTCCACCAGGGATGGGCCAGAGAAAAGCCATTAAATGAGACAGAAGTGCCTTAGACCCCGACTTTCCAAGGGGTTTCCCACTTTTAGGAAGGCTGGCTGAGCAAAACTCACAAAACCAATCAACCAACCAACCAAAACCAACTCCAATTTGGATAATTTCCCATCTTTCTGGAGCCCAGAAGGAAATTTTGGGAGCCTACTGCTCCTTCCCTGCGCTGACAAAGAACCTGCATCACTTGGGATGCGCTGGGAATCGCCAGCCACAACTCAGGGGCGCTCGGGTGAATTAATGATGGGCAGCAGGAAAAAAAGGTGGGAATCATTCCCAGGTGTCCCGATCTGCCAGGACAGAAACCCCCAGCCCCTGTCCCTGCCCTGCTTCCGCCGGGGGCTGGGGAAGCGCGGCCGGCAGCAGGTGGAGTCCCCGCTCCGGGGATCCTCCCGCAGCCCCAGGTTTTAATTAGGCGGATTTGGAGCTCGTTAATGCTTCTGCAGGAGAGGGCCCCAGAGGCAGGAGCGTCTCCGGAGTCTCCTAATTAGCGCTGTGTTGATAACGAGGAGCTGATTAGAGGCGGGGTCGGTGCGCGGGGTCCGGGCGCGGTCAGGAGGCGGCCCCGGGGCTGCTTTAATTGCAATTAACAAAGGTAGCGCTAACGAGGAACCAGACCTCTGCTGCAGGAATAAATTCCCTGTCAGCTGCGCTCAGGAGCTCCTTGGACAATGTTCCAATAGCCAGGGAAGGTGTTGGAGGATTGGGAGAAAATTCATCTCGGGATCGAAGGTGTTCTGCTGGCTCCCAGCCTGACCCAGAAAAAGCTGCTGCACCCTAAATCCCATTGCCTGGCACATTTATCCAGAGGGAGCAGGAAGGGGAGCACACAGTGCCTGGAAAACTACTGGCACCCCGAGGGATTTGAATTATTAAGAGCACCCCGTCAGCCTCTGGGACAGGAACTGCTCTGGGAATGATCCCCAGACGGGAATAAATTTGGGACAGTGGAGCGCTGCTGTGGGAAATGAGGTCGAGTTTGGTGAATAAATTATTTGCTATGAATAATTCACCCCGACCTAGTTGGAGTGATTCTGCTCTGGTTTAACTCTTCTGCTGGCTTTGGAGAGGTTCTCCATGGCTTTCTTCCCTCTCGCTGCATCCTGGTGGAGCAGTCAGCTCTGAGATCATCCCAGGAATCCCAGGATGGTTTGGGTTGGAAGGGACCTCAGAGCTCATCCAGTTCCACCCCCTGCCATGGACAGGGACAATGAGCAAATCCCAAGAGAAGTCAAAGAGATTTTCTTCTATTTTTTTTTTATCTGATGGGATAGAAAAGACTAAAATTCATGGAATCACAGAATCCCTCAGGATGGAGAAGACCTCCAAGATCATCGAGTCCAAACACTGACCCAGCACTGCAAGGCCACCACTGCCCCATGTCCCCCAGGGTCACATCCTCATCTTTAGGGTTTTAAATCCCTCCAGGTGTGGTGACCCTACCACTGCCCCGGGAAGCCTCTTCCAGGCCTGGACAACCCTTCCAGGGAGGAAATATTTCCTGATATCCAACCCTGGCCCAGCCTGAGGCTGTTCCCTCTCCTGCCTGGGAGCAGAGCCCGACCCCCCTGAGCCCCCTCCTGTCAGGGACTTGTGCAGAGCCACAAGGTCCCCCCTGAGCCTCCTTTGCTCCAAGCTCAGCCCCTTCTCAGCTCCCTCAGCCTCTCCTGGTGCTCCAGACCCTTCCCTGGACACCCTCCCACTCCTCAATGCCCTTCTTGCTGTGAGTGGCCTGGAATTGAACACAGAATTTGGATTTGCCTTTCCCCCAGCCCAGTGCAGGATAGAGCTCTCCTGGTGCCCGAGCAGCAGCCCAGGATCCCAGGCATGCACCCCCGGGAGCAGCACAGCCACGCACACAGATCTGCAGGGGCTGGGCAGGCTGACCACGGAGAACAGCTGAGAAAGGGGAAGCAGAAAACAGCAGAAAGGAAGGACAGCAGCCAAGGAGGCTGCAAAGAGGGAGAAATCCAAACAAAAAACAGTGTGGACGCACTGAGAAGGCAACAAAGACGTGGGGAAAACACACAAAACCTCTGAAGAGGACCAGGGGAAGTAGACATGGAGAGAAAAAGGGGGGATATGTGGGGCAAAAGAGCTTTTGCTGGACAGAACACTCGGGGTTAAAAATCAGGGGGAGAGGGCAAAACTAGGGCAGAGACAAAGGCCTGGCTGCTGCTGGCACTGACTGAGCTACACCTGCAGGAGCAGGGGGTCCATGTCCCTCTGCAGGCTCTGGGGAGGGGTCAGTGCCTGGCCTCAGCTGGGTCTGCTCCATTCAAGCTGAATTTCCAGCCAGGCAGCAGCAGCCCCTGCGATAGAAAGCATTTTGGTGGCTCAGTTAAAAAGTTTTGCCAGATCAACAATAAGTTGAGTGATTTCTCCATCTCCCTGTCCTAAATGTTTGCTGTTAAAGTCATTTCTTCCACGAGGGTGTTTAAGGAGCCCTTCTGGTGTTGTCTCTGTTTAATTGCTTGCTCACTCCTACAGTACTGCCTACTCTCTAATTACTCCAGTCTAATTAAGAGGAGGAAAAAACAACATTTTACTGAAGGGTGAGTGAGACAAAGAGCTCCAGGAAGAAAAATGGGGATCTAATGGGGGGTAATTTGCTCATTAGCAGCGTCCCACCCCAAATTAACCTAAATGGAAGCAGAATGAGAGAAAAGAGAGAGAAACACTGAGAGAGAGAGAGAGAGCAGAGACGTGCTTAGAAAGACAAACTGATGTGCCAGAGTTTCAAGACCAGAAGAGTTACCCAAAAAATTATATATAT
>VZTZ01014615.1:10304-43104 GCA_013400955.1 Drymodes brunneopygia
GTTCTGCTCAGGATGAAGACAAGCAAAGGGATATCTTGTTTTGCATTTTGATGATGGGTGCTGGTGCTTTGATCTGGCAGCATTCATTTGTTTGGAGTTAAAGGAGCAACATTACAGCAGTGCTTTTCAATTTGCTTTCATTTCCGAAACTTCCAGGTTTTCTGNTTCAAGTATCAAATGACATTGTTTTGAACCTGGAGTATAAAACTATGCTTTAAACATGTGTTTATATGTTTTAAAAACAGCTATCCTGTTGTAAATGGCACTGAAGCATTGCCACTCCAGAGCACACAAAGCAGACATCCACCTCCAGCAAGGACATGCAGACAAGCAAAAGGCATTCAGCCCAAGCTGGCTTCATTGTCAGCCTCTGTTTTTTGGTTTGTTTGTTTATACTGGGGGGCTTGTATGTTTGTATGTTTGTATGTGTGTGTGAGACATCTAATCCAGCACATATGTTTCTGAAGGAACATAATGAATATGTGTAAATTCTGCTTAGACAAAAACAGTTGTTCTTGAATTAGACAAAGGGCAGTCGTTTAAACCATTGTTACAGCTGCCTGCAAATGCATTCCTGACCATGTAAAGGCAAAATGTGCAGCACTGAGGGCAAGCACTTTCCTGAAACGAAACAAATGACATCTGTGGTCACAAAATTAGCAAATTAGCTACCTCTCAATTAGTTTTGTGAGGCACATGTTAGATGTTATGCCCAGAGACAGAATTTCAAATTGAGACATCAGCTGCAAAAGATAGATTTTTCCTGAGGCATTTCTTTTCCCCCAATGAGATTATATCTATAGCCCTGTGAGTTCTGTATTTTCAGAGATCAGATGTGGCATTTTCAACTTCCCCTTTGGCTTCTCACCTCAGAAGATCTAAGCCCTTCTTCTATTCTAAAAATAGAAGATTTTAATGCAGATTTAAAAAGGTATGATTTTAAAAATCACGTAAGTAAATCAGTACAGAACTCACACGCTGACATTATTAAACAGATATAAAACTTCCTTAAAACCACAAAATCAAAATTAGTTGAAACCTTGGTTTACACTGAATTCAGAACATTCCAGTTCTCACACACTGTCAGATATATTAGAACCAGCCCAAGCAGGCCAGGTCCAAGCCTGAATGCATGGGATTCAGCTTTCAACAGGAGTAAATTTAGTGTGCATCTCAGTAAGGTAGCTCAGTAGGTCAGCTGTTGTAGGGACAGGCAACCTTGCTGCTTGGGGCAGCCCTGTTCTGCAAGACAGGTGACACTTAAAAAAGGAATAAGTGTTTTCAATGAAGTGACTTGAAACTGATCCCTTGAAGTATAAAATTGGCTACAGCTGCTCAGGTGGGTCCCCTGTTAGGTGTGCTGTGATAGGCTTCACAAGAGGCTTACACCTGCAGCCAGGCTGTTAGCTCTATCAATGCAGCTGCAACAGCTAATTGCATAAATAGTATTCTATTTCACCTGTACATTTTACAGGTCTGCAGAAGTGAGAGCCTGTGTTTGTGCAGGATGTGCAGGCAAAGGAAAACACCTGGGTTTGCCTCAGACACTGTCCTGCTCTGGGTTTGCTCTGTGCCAGGCACTTGGAAGGCCTGACCCATGGATAGGACTCCCCACTGTGAGGGAGATCATACAACAAACCATAAGTCCAATTACTCCTTTCACAGACTAAGCCACTTCCTCCAGCCCAAAAAACTTCTGTANCAGAAAACCACCAGTGCAGTGCAGAGTGGCAGAGAAACCACAACCTGACATTTACTGGCAAATGGAATCGTAAAAGTGCACTGAGAATGAAACTCTCCAAACACGCAGTGTTTGACTGAGTTCAGCAGAGAGGCAGATTCAAACAAAAATGAAAAACTCACACAGCTGAACCCCTCTCACTGGATTGAAAGGAGAAAAGACAAAATCCCAGCTGCTATCTCAGTTGGTTCATGCTTTTGATGGTTTCCCATGCAGGTTTCTTTACCTTTTCTTTCTGGGCTTCCTGTGTAAGAGACATGGATGTAGTAGAGTAAGTCCAGAAAGATGATGAAGGACCTGAAGCATTTAATCTGTAAGGTGAGGCTGAGAGAGCAGAGACTGCATTCTGGAGAAGAGCAGGTTGAGGAGGGATCTTAGCAATGTGTTCAAATACCTACAGAGGGGTGCAAAAACGAAGGAGCCTGGCTCCATCAGTGCCCAACAACAGGACTGGAGGCAATGAGCACAGAAGGAAACACAGGAGACTCAGCCTGAACATCAAGAAAGACTTTTCACTGTGAGAGTGACTGAATGCTAGTGCAGGTTGCCCAGATAGGTGGTGGAGTCTCTGTCCTTGTAGATACTCAAAAGCCATCTGGACATGGTCCTTGGCATGGAGTCCCACTCCTGTCCCTGCACTGCACTATCCTCAAGAATTACACTGTGTGCCTGAAAGCATTATCCAAATGCTTCTTGGACAATGAGAAAAGAAAAATTTTAAAAACCCACCAAAATATACAAAAATAAACAAAGTTCCCTCTCTCTTCTGGTGTCGTGTAGTGCTTTATGTGGAATAAACCACCTCTGAACTGTTCCCATAGTTATGGAAGAGGAAGGACACCTGCCTAGATCAAGGAAAATAGAAAGAGGAATAAGAGAGAGAAGGTAAAAAAGGGGAAAATCCATGTTCAGTGATGTATTCAAAGAAAGGCCCAGGAACTGTGCAAGCTACCCTAAGGAAACCAGAGTCAGCTTTCAACTTTTATTTTGCCCGCTCTCTTCTGCTCTTTTTTACAGGCAGCACTACAGTCTGAGCTACAGGAGGACAGCCAAGATCATCGTGGGAGCCCCAGCAGAGGACTGGAGAATTACCTTTTCTTAAGTAGGTGACAGGATAACTGCACACTGCCTTTGAGCAGTCTCCCCAGGGTGGCTCGGACTGATAGGATAATGGGAACTGGTGTGGCAGGGGCACTGCACAGCTGCCCACAGGGCACCAATGCCCCAACTACCCCTGCTCCTCAAATCACTGCAAAAAGAGGAAACCATCAAGGCTCTCCCCTTTCCTCTGCTGAGTGTGTGGGAGCACCAGTGAACTGCAGCCCCCCCACCAGTGCTTTGTGTGAGAGAGATGAGGGGAGGGAGGGAACCCTGAGCACACCTGGCTCAGAATCCTGTACCAGGTTATTTTCATGTGCAGTCATCCGGGTCCTGCACACACATGCACATGGGCATGAACAAATTCTCACCTTCCCACTGTCCACTGTCATAAATACCACTCACTAGAGCTTGATGCTAACCTTTTGACAGGAAAAAGTTTATTACAGACTAATGACAGAGACTTCTTTGTCACATAATTTGGACCACTAAGAAGAGATAAAACTCTTTTAAAAGACATATTTAATCTGTTTATCTGTGCTCAAAATACCCAAAATTTAATACTTAAATATGGGTATACATATGCATTTGGCTTTATATGAAGTTAGAAAGTATATTGCCTCCACAATTTTAAGATGTTAAACAGTTAGAAGATCTGAAATAGTCTCAACATTCAGAATAAACATTATAACACTGCAAGAAGAAACAGAAAGACAATCTAAAAGTCAGAGAAAAGTGTTAAATCCAGCGCAAGGATGGGCAGGTCCTGACAGAAACAAGAACATGTCTCTCAGACTGTTACACCAGGGTCGAGCCTTCAGTAACAGATGGCTGTAGTGAGTGCTCTGAAGTCCTCTTGCATTTCCAAGCATTTCTGGCACCTCTCTGCAGATGAATCAATAACTCTAAGAGCATGTTGGACATATGCAAGGACCACCCTCTCAAGGTCAAGCCCTGGGACAACTAGCTCATGCCATTTGCAATTACCAAACACCACATAATTTGCAATTTGCCCAAGCCCTGATATTTTCATTCAATTTGTTGAGTGTGAAAGCAGCACAAACTCCCCGTAGATCCAAAATGTTAAGAAGTTCAAGAAGACAAACGTGCATGTTCTAGTTACCTTCCTCAAGATTGCCACAAGATGACATGTGACAACATGCAGTGTCACGCACTCTGGACCTCTGTATGAGACTGGCAATAAGCAGAAGCTGCCAAAGCAGGCAGTCCTTCCTCTCTCTGTGCAGAAGGGTCAGTGTCTGCTGTGCATGGTGCCCTTTGTGTCTTGGAGCAGAAACTGGCCCTGGCCCCACTGAGGAGTGACTTCCAGCCAACCTGGCCACCCAGCCCCACAGCACAGAGGCCTCTTAACAGCCTCAGAAAATCTCCTACAGAAAAAAAAAAGTTATTTTTTTCAGCATTTACCAGACCAGCACAATGACTCTAAGGCAGGAGGTCTGGAAGCTGGTAGTCAAAGGGATCAATGGTGTTTGCAGCCTGGTTTTGAGGGCTGTAGCTCACCTCTTCTTGGGAAAGCACGGTGCCAGCTGCACTGTGGGAAGTGCTTCCCATGCCAGTGCTTTCTCGCACTGGTTTTGCCCATTCTGCAAGGCCCACCCTCTGCATATTACTCCTAACCCCTCATGTTGGTCAGCCTCAGCCACCGGCCAGCTGATCTCCAAGGTGTTTCCAGAACTGCAATTTCCTACACTTTGTTAAGTCAAAATTCTATCTAGACCTTTCCAGATAGACTTCATTAACTCCTCTGGGCCAGAAAGCTTTTCTTTGGAGCTTTATCTTTACTTGGATCTTTGGAGGGACGTGAGGAAAATAGGAAATTTAAGAATTTCTAGAAAATAGCACCTTTACCAATTCCTTTCCGAAATAGATATGCTTTTGTTTCTCTTTTAAAGGGAAGCCATTTGTTAAATTACTTACTGCATTGATTTTTATGTATGCTTATTACTTCACAGGAAGAAATCTTGGGAAGAAAAACTGCAAGGAGGAGGCTAAAGAATTTCCTCTCTTACAAACTGGCAGAAACACAACTGTGATTTGACATGCAGATAAAAACACTAATATTCCATTTCTGTACCAAGGCCTCTCAGGTCACCAATGCTACGATGGTTGCTCCATTAGAAAACTGTACCACCTACAATTTTCCCGTAGCCATTTCCCACATGCAAGCTGTGACATATGAATACATGAGAGCAGTTTGCAAAGATGTGCTGATGCAGTGAAGGGCAGGCTGCCTGCCTGTCCCCATACAGCCCGTTTGGTGCCACAGAGGCCTTTCTGCAAACAAAAACCTGGGCTGTGTGATGGAGCCCAGTTGTGTCTGCCTGAAGTGGTCTTGTGCAGGGTGGGGTGTCAAGAGAAAACAACCCTCCATCACCATTTGCAGCACAAACTAAAGGGCCAGTTTCTGCACGGTGACAGCTAAAACTGTCAACAAGGTGACTATTTACAGTGCTGAAGAGACAGGAGCAAGAATTCCCAAGATCTGCTTGCAACGTGCCCAGGTTTTTCTGCTGAACAAAATCCACAATGCAACCACAGTCAGAGATATTTTGGCTTGGCACATGGCTTCTCTCAGGAAGTTTTTTAATGAAAGGCCCCTCTACCACACAGAATTGTTAAGCCTGTCCCAGGTCATTGCTATGCACCAGTATGCAAGAATTTCCTTTTGGGCTGCAATCCAAAGGTTTTTGACTGATTTCATGCAGAAGTTCCAGTATTTAGAAGTTTTGTTTTGTTTTTTTCTCTTTCCTTTCTGCCTTTTTATTTTTCAGTGCATAAGTAGAAACATTTCTTTGAAACAATTTCCTTCTAAAATTATCTCAGCTGAGGAATCACACTGCAGGTAGCTTCCATGCCTGCATATTCCACACTCTTACTACATTTATGCCTTGCACAAAGCTTTCATTTATGACTCACCACACTGTAAAACTGTGGTAGAAAGAGGGCAAGGAGTGTTTCAAGACAAATGGCACTAAAGATATGCCTGTGCTGGCTGCTTCCTTTCTCAAAAACAACTATGTTGTTGCTTTCCTCTTTTCCTTTCTGCTCTGTTCAGCAAGGTGAAATCAATCAGTGCTGCTGGCGAAACAAAAATCCAGCAGGCAACAGCGGTGACCGACCACAGACTTGCACCAATTTATATCAGTCAGGCTCACTTCTTAGAGAGCTATTTTTCTTTATACTGGAACCTCAGATCTGACCTCCCACCCCTTTATCAGGCCTTTACAATGGAGGGGACCTGAGCAAGGCATTTTGCCTTGCTGTGCAGCTAAAACGGTCCTACTGTGACAGCAAAAATCTCTCATACTGAGAAAATATTGGCATGTTTATCCTGGCTGACTGTTGTGGGGGTTGTAAAACCTGTTGCTAGAACCTTTGGCTAGTGTTCAGAAGGTAAATCAGGCCAGCAATACATTTGCCCACTGGCAGAAGGTCTATCTCACAGCATTGCTATCTGTGAGTGCTGCACAGGCTGTGGGGACCTGGCACTGAGTTGGCATCTCCTGGCTAGCAAAGAGATTTCAGCAGCACTGGCTCCTTGGAGAAATGGAAGCCTAATTATAAAACCTTGACACTGGTTCTCAAGGACACAACAGGGCTGGCAGCACCTCTTGCACCGGCAGCACCAGCTACACATGGTGACTGTGCCAACTCTGCCACTTCTGCCTCTTTGTAGTCCCTCCTCCAGCGTGACAGCACAGCAGCAAAATCCACTCCATGGGCCTCAGCAGAGGCTCGACCTGTGCAGTGCCATGGAGGAAAATGGATTATGCTGACTACTTGTTTTCAGTGGCATCACTGACTGAGAGCGATGCTGCAGGGAGCCACTAAACTCTGCTTCCCTGAGCAGTGACAACTCCAGCAGGGTTGAATGAGGACTCGTAAGAATATCCTTCCAAATTACTTCCTCCCAGCCCCAAAAAGGGGAAGAGGAGCACACGCTTTTAGGAGTTAGAAAAGGGCCTTCATGTCTCCATCCACCCTCCTTGTCCTTCTCTGAATTTGCCTTAAAGCTTGTTCCCCCAGCTTCTGCCCACAGAAGCCTCCTGGCTGCCACTGTAGGAAGTTTGCAGCTAACTGTGTGTATAACGCTGTTCCATCCATCCTGGCTCAGTCAGAAGTGGTCCAGACAGTTGCACTCCCTCTACCTGAAGGAGTTATTTACCCAGCAGAGGCCTGATCCTGGTGTCAAGTCTGTCTGTTGGCAGCAGAAGGAGCCACACTCTGGGACAGCCACCTCCTAGGGAAGGAAGTTGGGAAGGATTAATAACTTAAAACCAGCACAATGCATCCTCAGATCTGCCTCTGGCTCAGTGTAATTGGCACTGATTACCAGTTTGCACAACCTGTAGCTATGATTTCTCAGTTTTAGATTGCTCAAGGTTTACAAACAGTGAGTCAATGTGGAAGCAGGACACCTGAGGAATGGCTGTGTGCCCTGTGCTGCCCAGAATACACTCTCACCCGCTCAGCAACTCCCACGTCCCCAGAACCACAGTGGCCACAGCACCACATGTCCCACAGGCTCCACTTCCCAAGGCTGCCTCTTCAGCAAAAGCACATACACAGCATCAGGGCTGTGCTCTTGGCTGAGCAGGGAAAGGGCTGCTAACGAGAAAAACAACAGCATGCAGTGATACTAGAGCAGGCTTTCCAAAAACCTTACATCACAGAGCTGTTCAGCCACCAAAGAAACAGTGAAAGAAATAGGCAAGAGAGCAGTGCTATCTGCAGAGTACATCTAAGTCCAAAAGCTAATTCAAAATCCTTTCATGGGGATCATGAGTAAATACTCAGAATAAAAATAATACCGAAAACTGCCTAGAAAAGAAAGAGCTTAGTACATGGCATAGGTTAAAAGCACCTTCAGTCTGCATTGGCTCAGGTTATGGCTCTGAAATTGGAGATAAGGAGGAAGTGACATCCCATGGGTTGTGATGATGCACAGCAGAGGCTCTGAGTCTTCACAGCATTTACTGACACATCAGTGAAGCCTCAAGGTCCTGAGCCTGGTCCCTGCTCTTGCAGGGTGCAGCCACCTCTGTGGGTACACAGCAAATACCACAGCAAGGTTTTCTCACTGCTCCTTGTCCCAGGCACGAACACAGTGCCATGGTAAGTATGTAGGATTTTGCCACATGTGTTTCTAAGAAAAAAATGTTCATCTCCTCCTGTGGCAATGTCCAGAGGCTTTGCCTGACTTCATCAGCATATGTAACTTTCTATGCATTACTTTTTCAGGGCAGGCACAAAACTTTGTGCTCTTTCCTGAGCAGGGAACATAGCCTGAAAGAGCAAGTCCAAAGTATCCACACACAATGATGTAAATCTGGAGGAGACATTTGCAAAAAAGGAGACCTCAGAAAGGCTAGTCTCAATAAGATACAGGTTAGGAAATAGCAATAATAGCTAAAAAAGACTAATTCCAAATAACACTGCTGCAAATACCAATAGAGACATTCAAACAAGACACAAAGAGGACACATCCACTGCCTTATACACCATTATGTCAGCCAAACCAGAATAAAGAGGATGGAAGGTACTAGATTTCAAAATGGCAGCATTTTATACTCTTTCCCTCTCTTTCACACTGGAACAAATGAAGACAATGAGGAATCCAACCCTGTAACTGCTCGATAAATAATAAAGCTTCTCATTAATAGGATGTACCACATGGTGGAAAAATTCAAAGCTAAAAACTGATTTGTTTATGTTTCTGTAATATCTGGTACCCTGCTGAAAGAATACTGTGTTTGAACAAAAGGTCTTTTCAGCAAGTAGGAATGCAAACACACCCAGGCAGCACTCAGGTAAGCATGGAAATCTGCAATTTTTTCATTTACTAGAATAAAAATGTCATATCTTTATTTTAAAATAAAGAGGAGGAAATTAATTACAACCACATTTTCCTTTTTTTTTCTATTTACATGCACAACCTATGATCAAGCAATTACATTTTATGCTTATTTATTTTTATTTAAAATATATCCTGCTAAAGAATACAAATTAATTGTTAATATGAAAGTAAATACATTTATTTTGAAAGTGTATATGTTGCATATAGACAAAATGTGCACAGGGTTAATGTTGCCTAGCTAGCTTAAAGCTAAAACTAATCCAATACACAACCAAAATTCCTACAGCTTAATATGTTTTATGACTAAGCTGCTGCTTTAAAGGCCAGCCATAAAATCTCAACCACTTAACCCAACATGCAAAGCCCAGCAAGGGCACTGAAATCTGTGCTAAGCCATTAAAGGCATTGCAGTCTGAGGGCATGAGCCTACTGTGGGTTACAATGGTGTTGATTGCTGCAGTTGCTTCCCTCTGCCAGCCACGAGACCCTTCACTGAGGTCTTCCAACTTTCAAGAACCAAACAAGTACACAAACAAAAAAATCCACCCCAAAACTCCCCCAGACCTAAACCTGACTCTTTCCCCTCCTTTGTGACTGTATTTAGTTTGCTGAAACAGATTTGCGAAGGGTTTCTCAATCCCTGCAGCCAGCACAATGGAGGGACATTCCATAAACGCCTGAATTCCATGGCCTGTGCCCAAATGCACCTGTGCCTGGACTGTGGCACGTGCTCAAATTTCTGCAGTGAAGGATGTGTTTCAAGGCTTACAATTTGCAGTGCCTTGTCAAGCTCAGGAGCTCATGGCCATTAGAGGACCAGCACGTTCGTTTGTCTAAGCCAAGAGAGTTGCACTTTTTAGGGACATACGTGCTGGACACACTGCATCTCCTTGCACCATCTTTTTGGGTGCCAGGATAGCCAGGCAAAACCACAGAAGACAACACCTGAATCCTTTGTTTTATCCTCCAACTTGCCTTCGTCACTGCTTCAAAGCATCTCTGGAGCATTCAGGACCCCATTCCAGCAGTCCCTGACTACACTTACTAGGTTTTAAGCAATGGATTCTGGCACAGAGGCTGGAGGCACCCTAAGCTCAGCTGAAAGCCATCCTACACCCACCACATCCCCTCAGACATGGAAGCAGTGTGACAGACTGACTGGTGGTCAGCAGGATGGTGACCATCAAGGCACCACGGCTGCCTCTGCATTTGTCCTCCAGTGAGGAACAGGTTCATTCCACATGCACGTCCTCCGGGAGGGTGCACACCAGCAACACACCCAGCACTGGCTCCTGTGTGAACTGGTGCTTCCTGGAAATGGAGAAGAGCAAAGGTGGAGAGAACCATGACAGTCCCTCTACCAGGCACAGGGATGAGGAAATGCACCTCACTGGACAGGGAGCAGCAGCCTGTAACTGTACTTGGCTGGGAGGGAAGAAATGGGAAGGAAGAGCAGAGAGAGCAAACCTAGAGGTAAGACAACAGCCATGAGGAACCTAGAAGTAAGATACTGGCACTGGAAAGATCGGGCAGGTGAAGGTGGAAATGTAGCCAAGAGACTGGAGGCACTGGGCAAAGAGGAATGGTTATTGTGAAGGACAAGCTGTTGATTCCCGCACCCACACAAGATGACTCATACCTAATATGCAGTGAAGGCGCCCAGAGTCTGTGCCCAAATATATCAAGGATTAACTGAACTCATTCATTTTCTTTTTTCACCCAGTTATTTCAGGAATTAGTGATGCAGGCAGTAGCCACAGCCAATGATTACCATCAGTAATCCATTTGCATTGTTTCCACTTCAGATTGAGAAGGATACATTTTGCTTTTGGTTTAGATTAATAGAATTTTTTCCCTATTTATACTAAGTGAAATAACTTTTTTACACAATGCTGATGTACACATGACAGCCAGGAGGTCATGCTGTCATCCAGAGGGACCTGGTCTGGCTAGAGAAATGGCCCAACAGGAACTTCATGAAGTTCAGCAAGGAGGAGTTTAAAATCCTGAACCCAGAAGGGAACAGCTGGTGCCTGGAGGCTGACAATCAAGAAGGCAGCTTGGTAGAAAAGGATTTGAAGGTCCTGGTGGACACCAAGTTGAACTTTAGACAGCAGTGTGCCCTTGCCACAGAGAAGGCAAATGGTGTCTTGGGCTGCACAGGAAGGAGTGATGACAGCTGGTTGAGGAACGGGATCCTCCCCCACTGCTCAGCACTGGGGAGGTCACAGCTCGAGCAAGTCCACAGGAATGCCACAAGCACAATGAAGGAGCTGAAGAGTCAGACGTATGTGGAGAAGCTGTGAGAGCTGGGACTGTTCAGTGTGGAGAGGAGAAAGCTCAAGAGCATCTTATCTGCATGTACAAATACCTGATGAGGGTAAAAGAGATGGAGACAGACTTTTCTCAGTGGTGCACAGTGCCAGGGTTAGAGACAATGGGCACAAACTGAGACACAGGAGATTGCTTTTGAACTTCCTGAAATACTTTTGCTATGAGAGCAGATGCACAGGATAGCCAGAGAGTTTTTTGTCTGCATACTCAAAATCCACCTGGACCCAGTCCTGAGCAACCAGCTCACACATCCAGTCTTGAATGGGCCGGGGGCAAGAAGCTCCAGTGCTGCAAGAATGCTCACAGTGCACTGTTTGGTGCTGTTTGAAGCAACAATGATTACCAATCTTCTACTGAAAATCCAGTACCCATTTTTACTGAGGAGATCCTTCTGGTAGCACAGATGCTCTCTGGTGGGAAGCAGAAATTTCTTTGTCCCACAAAGTCTTCTTAGACTAGTGTATTCTGATTCATTGCCAGTGGACTTGTGGATATCTGTAGAGTAGTTCTTAAGGACACAGAGATAGTAACTGAACAAAGTGAGCTCGTCACAAAAGGACTTAAATAGACCATGGAGGAAAAAACCCTTAAGGATCTATCAGCTGGGCATACAAAGGTAAATGGACATCTGTGATTCAGTCGATCTGATCAAACTCAAGCAGGTAGTGATGCACCTTTCTCCATGCAAAACAATAGATTTCAGCTAAGTATGGAGAAGAGCCCAGAAACTGGAAACATTGTTTAGGAGATGTGTAGCAAGGACTGTTTTTTACAAGAATACTACAGCAAGACTTTTCAAACAATGTCTTTTTCTCTAAATAAATGCTAAGCAAATAACTTTTTTTCCCCACCCTTTTATTACCACCTTGGCAGGAACTAGTTCCCAAAAAGCGACTGCCAAGCATCAGTGTATCAGACTTACACCATCTGCACACTGTGGTACATGGAGAAAAGGTTCTCCAGCCTGGAAATGAGGATGCCCTTCAGTGCCCTCTGATTTTCACCTGTTGCTAACAGCAGGAAGGAGATGGTAAATTTCCCTTGACAGGAGGAAATACATTTATCCACTGATTGCAGTATTGCAGTGGGAGCAAATGGCTCTCACAGGTGCAGCAGACATCAGAAGTGGCTGCAGTGCAGACCAGATGAAGGCAGCAGAGCACTGAAATGGTAGAACTTCAGTCCCTTCAGACACTTGCCATCTCCCACCTGGAAAACCAAAGAAAACTGTGTCCAGCCTATTCATGACAAGATCAGCTTCCTGGGGACTGAGAAGCTCAAAACATTTCCTACAAGGGGGAAAATACCCATGATGTTGGGAGTTACAAATTAGACAATGTCCATAATGCTTTTTTAGAGGGAAATCTACTGGATTTTGAAGGAAGAAACAAACTTTAGTAAAAAAGGCTCCTTTATTCTCTAAGATACCTTCCTTTAGGATATAATCTGTGTTTAGGCTTGAAACAACAGCAGGAAATGCTACCCCTTCATGAAATGCAAAATAGCATAATTTTGTGGCCAGAAAACTGGCTTCTGTGATCCTGTAAAACAGCTATCGCCACCCATGCCAGCCACTTGAAGGACTTGAAGGGCAATTTCCTCTGGATACCTGTAGCATTTTGACATTGAAAAGCCAGTGGGTACATGGCCTCTTGGCAGAAGTCTACTGCAGGCCATAGGCCACTTTGCTGTGACCCCACAAAAACCAGCCTTGAGACAGACTGCATGGACAAGTGCAGTCCTTCCTTGGTTCATTACTTGGGATGTTCATAAAGAATTGGTCCACTGTTCAACAGCAACAGACTGCCTGAGGAAGAAATGCATCAGCGTCTCTGTTAATCACTGGACAGAGGGATGGAAATGCTACGTATTACTTCTGATGTTCATTTCAGCTATGTTTTTAAACTAAATGAAATAATCTCTCTTTAGTCATCACCTGTTGCACACAAAAGCAATCTGTTCGACAGGCAAAGCACGAAAATATTATGCAGTTGTATTCTGGCTGCAGAAAGATTGTTTTTATGTACACACATAAAGATATGAATGTCAAATATGACTGCTGCTTCCCAGCAGAGTTAGTGCATTGCTGATGCACTGTGATGAGATCATTGTTTTTGTCAGTCTGCATACAGAGAAGACACACTTCACATTCACATGCACCTGTCACTGCAGGAGGATGCCTGAAACACACCAACTTTTTAAGCTCTAATAAGAGTTCCTAGTTCATACTATCAGTGTAGTACTTCCAGAGTAACACTCCTATCATCTGCCTTCTCCCTGCTTGACACGCTGTGTGCTTTTAGCCTCCCCACCCCCACAGCATCAGCAGAGACCTTTCATGGTACAGTCATCACCATACCCTGCCATCCCATCTGAGAGTTAATATTCTCATCTCAAATAAATTCTGTGGCTGCAGACATTCCCAAACATGGGGAAAGTCCAAACCGGCCCGCTCCAGAGGGAGCTCACTCCCAGCTCAGCCAATGGCCCAATAGTGACCAGTTGTCTCTTTCCTACAAATTATCTGCAGGAGGGCAGGCTGAATGTCCCAAGACGTTGGAAGCCAAAATAAGGTGGTTTTTGAGAGGTCCATAATTCAGAGACAACAGGTGCAAGTTGCCATGTCTTGCAGAGTGGGCTGCAATCCCTCCTGAAATGCTTTCCTCCTTTTCCAGCCATAAAACATAGCCCTTAAACAAATCATGCTGAAAGCCCCATAAAATTCATGGAAACAGGCTTACTCTAGAGATCTAGCCTTCAGAAATAACTCAGAGGTCTCCAGCATCTCTCTGAGTGAGGACTCTTAAAAACTTTAAATATGTCTCAAGTCTCACACCTCTTTTATTCTTCCTTGTTACCCAGTATGTTGCAGAAGTGGCCAGATTTGCCCATACCTCATTCTGGAGCATTAGTCACAAGCAAATTTTACACTGCATTCACTAGTTCTACCTCTCATTGCTGTTATTTCTCCTTCCCACATGTTTCTCTCCTTGGGAAAACCCTTTTATAAAAAAGACGCTGGAACAAACCAGTCGCCCCAAAAGGGAAGAGCAGAAGCCAATGAGACAGAACAGAAAGGAGGCTAGCGACAAAATATGTGCCTTGCGTTGCTCAGATTTGGGGGGCTGCCAGGTAAGGAAGCAGAGTTTCTCAAGTCTTAGTGGAAGATGCAAATGCCTAGATGAGCAAAATACTGTTCAAGCTTATATGTAAAAAGTCCAGGAAGAAAATCACAAGTTCTGAGCTTTCATCTGCTTACTGAGACGTGAAGTAAAACTGGATACTAGACCCAGTGGCTCATGATTTATCTATCTTTGTGCTGCTGGCCTTTTATATTAGCAAATCATTAATCTACCTGTATAGTCCACTTACAGGAAGAATAGGTTTGTCAAATCCAAGGCTTCTTATGAGGTTTTATTTTGGCATTAGTACGTATGTGTCTATATATAAAAGTTCATACATAAAAATGTATATGCGCATATGTTTATCTATATTGTGTGTGTATATGCAATAGAAAAACAAAAATTATATGTACGGATTCCCTCAAAGGCTTCATAGCTTCTTTCTATTTTCTCATTTCTGTAGGATTAAGGAGTCACTTCTGAATGTGTTACTGCATGTTACATGTGTACTCTACAGGCCTGCTGTTGTCTCAGCACCTCTCCCAGTGTTTTGGTATCAGAGGAAAGGCGAAGTTACTGCCTTTACTGTTCAACATGTAAAAATACACTCTTGCTGGCACCAGGCAAGCCTTAGAAGAAGAAGAAAAGCTATTCATCATACAGTAAAGGCAAGGGGGAGGGCTAGCAGAGCTTTAAATTGGCTTGAGCTCACTTCCACTCTGTGAGCAGATCTAAGTTTAACACAGGCCCAGAGGATGCAACGATGAAGTCAAGAATAATAAATCACTTCATGTCAAAGCCCAGTGAAGAGATTTCTTTCGACAGCTCCTGCTTTGTGCTCCCAGTGAATTTACTAGCTTCCTGCACAGACGCATGAGCCTGACCTCTCCCATTCACCCACAGATTGGCTACATATAAAGTGGCCATTAATTCCAGCTGGCACATGGGTTTGGCTCAGGCCCTTCCTTCCTGTCTGAAACTGGGAAAAAGCGTTGGGGAATGTGTGGAGGGATGAGACAGAAAGAAGCAGCAATCCATAAACTTCCAGTGCAGGGCTCCCTGGCCTGCATTTCTTAATTGAGCATCTGCAGTCACACCAACAATTAGGCAAAAATCATTCAATCTGATTCGGATCAAGAAGAAGAGGCACATTCTCCTCAGAAGCACCAACCACACATAAGCAGTAGTCCACTCTTGATCAGATGAGAATTCAAGAAATAAAGCATACCAAAAGCTGTGTTGGAAAGCACTGGAAATACTTTATTTTTTACAGTCTCTTAGGCTACAGGATTAAAGTGGCTAGTTATTTTAACCTCAGCTAAGTGTGAAGATGGGCAACACAAACCTCTCCCACTTAAAAGAGTTGTCAGACACTTGTCCTTTCAGATATACTCGGCAGGGCTGCAGCATAGTTAGAACATTTGCAGGACACTAACCTAGAACTGCCTTGGAAAAACTCACTGGTCACAACCTTGCAAGGTTATAGCAGAACATCAGCAAATCCTTAGGATCCACAAGACTGGCTGGTACACTTACTCTTAATGTTGGATTTGTAGGGAGAACTGGACACTGATTCCAGGTAGGACTTAAAATTGCAAACACAGCCACCTGTCATTAGAAACTGCTACAAAGAAGCATTTAGGGACCTGCCAAATTAGCAAAAGCAGAATGCGGTGAATTTAACCATATGAATGATCACTTATTCTCAACTGTGTGACAGCTGGCAATTGAAATTGGTTTGTGCAGTGCAGGAGAAGTAACAGTCTTTCAAGCAGTCCACCTCTTAAGACTCAGAACTTACAGGACGCACAAAGCCAGCAGGGTTTGGCTCTGTGGTTGGTGGTTTCTTTAGCTGTGGTGGCTTTTGGTTTGTTTTGTTTGTTTGGTGGGAGTTTATTGTTTGTTTGTTGTGTTTTGAGTTGGTTTGTTTTTATGTTTTCTTTTTGTTAAAAGCACATCCCAGGACCCTGATTTCAATTACAGTGCAGTTTTACAACACTAACATAAGAATCTTGCATATATTCTCCAAAGCCAACATAAAAGCAGAGATGACTTTGTGGAAGGAAATTCTCATCTGCCTAGATAACTGCATTGTAACACAGATTTTAGTTTGAGATAAGGAAAAAAACCTTATGTAAACCTGTGCATTCACTCTGAATATCCAAGTAGTAAACCATGCAGTATAATCTGACCATTAGTTTAAAACTAACATGTTCTCAGACCCAAAAAAAGGATTAAGTTTGAAATTATTGCCATTCTATACAGTGCCATTCTCTCTTCCAAGTATTATTGATACAAGCATAAACACTATTTAAGCTGAAATCTTTTTGCCTAACTATTAAAAGTGTATCTATTGCCATATAAAATTTTAGTCTTCCTTAGCCCCAGTAGCCACCATCAGCATCAGAGCTGTTGGGGAACCAGTTCAGTTCAGTAACAGCTAGAGCTCAAACCCACCCTAAAATTAGATGATCAGAAATTAGGTGTGAGGCTTAAAAGCTTTTAAGATTAATGAAACAGCTTCCAGAAGTGATTTGTAAAAACAGATGGTTAGAGACAGGTTTTTCCAGCTGTCAAAACAGACTTGAGAAGAAATGCAGGTAAGCCAGCACTCAGCAGGAAACAGGAGAGTGGCAAAAGGAATTCAAGTGAGAAAGACTTCAACTGGAACTGCAGAATAAAATGACAACATTATTTAACAGTAGGCAGGAAAGTAATAAAAGGAGTGAAGAAAGAGGATTTAAGTATTGTGCTGTGTGTGGCTGCAAATGTTCTGAGCACAAAATACACTCAGGAACATTTAAGTTTCTATAAATAGTTTTGAAGTGAGTCCAGTGGTGTTTGTTTATGCCATGCATCCAGGATTCCAACTGTTCCTTCATAAACACAGTCTCTTACTAAGTTTCACATGATCTTCATAAATGGTAGGTAAGGGACAAAAAAAGCCAAGTTAGATGGCAGAGCAAGTTCAGAGTGCTTTCGAGTTAGTGTACCTGAAAGCAATGGATCAACATAACTTCTCAATGTCAACATGTTTTGTGGCAAAGGTATCATCTCTAAAATCTCAATCTAGGCTGGTTACAACAGATATGGAACTAGGCTGCTCACTTGTAAAATTTTTGTACACTGAAGTTACTCTAAAAAATTAAGGAAAACGTAAAATCAATTTAACACATGAGTTAATTTCAGTCAAATATAAAATCCAACAGAGATGGTGTAATTGTAAAAAAAACTCAAAATAAAGGCACATCCCTTTACTGCTGTGAAGATTAATTAGAAATATAATCTAACAAAACTGTCATAAACACTTCAAGCTGTCACATTACAGCATCATTGAAAAAAGGAAAAAAATACTCCAAACAGATTGTATTCAAAATTTATTTTTAAATAAAGGAAAAACAAGACAATTATTTTAAATAAACATGGTGTATTCTACACAGCTGTAGATCAACTTAACTTTACATTAGCTGTTTATAACTTTTTTAAGTTCTGTTGCAGCATTGTCTACAACATTTGACACTGTTGGTTTCCATTGCATCATCAACCAAACAATACCTAAATGAAACCATTTGCTTAAGTGAAGCTTTATTTTTCATAGCCAAAGATGGCTCTACTAATACCAAAGCACCTGTTAAACAATTATCCCCACCTAGTTTTTTAAACAGAAGTCTGTTCAGCCTTCTTTTTGGTTCTGTTCCATTGCCTGCATAGAAATCAGCATAAAGCTAAGTAGCAAGCTAAGCTTCACTTTAGCAGTGCAATGAATGGCATCAAACTTCATGAAACAAATGAAGATACAAACATTGTCAGTAATGTTCAATGATGTCAAAATCAATATTAAAAAAAAGAATGTTTTTGTGGGTCATAACTAGACTAGGTTTCAGTGTAAAACTTTCCTCAGGAAAAGTGCTTCTTCCTGATTCACATGAAAAGAGTGAAGCATGCATCACAAGCCTTTGCTCAGACAGAAATGCCCATTTAAAAAGTTCCATGTTACCATAAGGCAAAAGAGATATTAAGGTGGATGAAGCATCTTGGCCCAGAGTATGTTTTACAACAAATACTTACACGTTACACTTGTGTAGCATAGGATGGGTAAGGGATTGGCTCAGTAAGGTAAAAAGTCCATTGTTATAAACACATATCATTATTGCTAATATGCTACACATCATCATCCAACTTTTAAAGCTGCTTTGTTGACATAACCTTGTAATTTAGCAGTTCATGTTCATGGTGACAATATGCTATTCCATATGAAGAAAATTAAAGCAGCATAAATACAATTATGAAAACAAAAGGCTTATGCAACAGTCTTCTCTAGCTTTGCTGTTGGTTTTTTTAAAATTAAATTAATGTGTTCAAAGAAAACAAGTCCAGTTCACCACAAATTAGGAAGTTTCACAATGAGGTTCAAAACCAAGTTACAGGGAACAGAGAAGGGAAAACCATGGCATGCATTATAATCTAGTCCTTTTAGTCATACCACTGGAATACAGAAGTCCAATTTAAAGGCTAGACTAACAGGCAAACAGCCAAGAGTAAACTTAGTTTGATATCTAAATTAAGACTACAGTTTTAATCAGTAACAGCAAACTCACCCGGCCCTTTTATATATTCACAATATCTACTGCAATTGAATACTTAATTATGACTAGTATAGGTATGTATGTTCACTTTACAAAGATATTAAATACCTGCATCATGAAATTACATTCTTAAGACATTGTGTAAGAAAATAGTTCATGTGTGAAATGTTTCTGAAATGTATTTCTGCTCTCTTCTACTCCCTACTATGTCCCCCACACACACCCAACACCCCCCACCCCCCAGCATGAACGCATTCACTCACAGGGAAAAACAAACACCCCTTTAAAAAGGGTGGAAGTACTGAGGGGATCACCTTGGCTAGTTACAGCACAGTGCTTTAATGAGGTTCAAGACAGAACCAGATCAGACTTGGCCAAAAGATGCCCATAATAACATGCCTGACCAGTAAATTCTTCCAACTCACTCTTATCATACTCAGTCCACTTTTGGTTACTGTAATGATTAAAATATTCCCTATATACATATAAACACAAGACTACAGGTTTACTTTAGTTTGTTTTTGCAAAGCGGTTTAGTCTTTCTATTCATACTGTTCTGCAGCAACTACAAGAGGTAGGCATAAAACATTTCAGAGCTTCTTTCCCAAGGTTCCATTACTAGCTCAACTTAGTGGGATAAAACAAAAATCAGCTGTATCTCTGTGATTTTACTAGGTACAGCCTTGTGCAATCCAGCTGGAAAATAGCTATGTGAACCCTAGATTTGCTAGCCTAGCAAACCAAGGAGTAAGAAGCTGTTCATATCCAGGAGGATATTTTTTAAAGAAAGTCTACTGCAGAGCATTTAAATAGAAAGCAGATGTCAGGACCAATTATCCGTATATTTAATTGTACATAGGAGGAAGGTACCATTTGGCCGACAGATGTATTTTCACAGATGCAAGTGCCATGCAAAAATAAATTAAAGAACAGATACCAAACATACAAGTAATAAAACTACTGAAGGTAGATTTTCTTGAAAGTATATAAACAACTTACAATACTTTTCTTTCCTCCTTCTCATTCACAGTTACAAATGTCTGGCTATACATCAATAATTTCTTCTGCAGTGCCTCCACAACGTAATCTGTAGCGTCCTGTCCTCCAGCTAATAGTGGGGTCCCACAAAGCAGATAAGAAAATATAAATTGTCATGGATTCTCTGATGAACCAAGCTACTGCATAATCAAGTTTTGAAAAACACAGAGCACCACCCTAGAAATGATAAAAACAAGGTATTTAATCATACTGATAATTCAAGAGAAATTTTACAATCATTTAAAACTTTTTAAAAATGTCTTATAAAGCTTACTATGCAGATTTACATATAAATACCATCCTTCATTAAAACCCAAGAATATTTTCTTGTTCAAGATAAAATTACCCGTATTAGGTATTTTCTACAGCATTAGGAGAACAAATGCTGTTCTCATTTGTGGCACCTTTCTATATCGGAAGATTTTTGAGGCCTTGAAAATAGGTTACAGCTGTTCTCCGTGCCCATTATTAACAAAATGAAGTGAAAAATGTATGTACAAGTACACATACACCTCAACTAATATAAGACAAAGTGACAACTAAAATAAAATAAAATAATAACCCCCCCTGCCCCCACAAAGCTTCTGTTCTTGTACTGTCAAAAGAGCTTAAAATTTCTGCATATGCCCATGTAGAGTAGATTTGAAACATGAATATTAATTAAGCGGACAGATAAACTTTCAGAGCCTAATCATAGGCAAGTGCATGTAGAATACAAAATTACAACCAAAACCACTTACTCATTTCATGATACTATAACTGAAGCTGGAAGACTGAGAAGTAACAGGATTGGACCTGTTATTTCCTGCATGTCAAGAGAATTATTTTATGGTTGTAATTAAGCATAGCTGTTTGCTGAAGTCGATGGCAATAGTAACTTTAGTAACCTCCTGGAAAATAAAGTTACATACCTGAACACCTCTTAGTTGAATGTAGTCAAATATAAACCATGCCAAGCAGTGACACATGAAAAATACCATTATATCCCATCCAAACAC
This sequence comes from Drymodes brunneopygia, assembly GCA_013400955.1. Lineage (NCBI taxonomy): Eukaryota > Metazoa > Chordata > Aves > Passeriformes > Petroicidae > Drymodes > Drymodes brunneopygia. The sequence goes on from VZTZ01014615.1 coordinate 31,100, forward strand.
ATGATGAGCTGCCCATCCAATAACTAGACTGGCAACAAAGCACTCTGAGATTGGCTCACAAATTATTGTGGCAGGCAACATATTGATTCGTAGTTTGGCCCACCTAGAAAAGACAAACAAATCAGTTTTGACTTTGCATTATTCATTTCCTTCTCCTCCTCCCCCACCTCACCAAATAAGCCATCATGGTATTTTCTAAAATGTTAATTTCATTTAATTAACACCTCCAAATAAAATACTGGAAAAAACCTCCCTTTCAAAGATGCTATATATAGCATTTAAAAGCTACTAAGGACAAGGGCATTTTAATTTTTTTAAATTTTTTTTTTAGTACTTGTAACAGTCATACTTCAGGGGAAAGTCAGTGCCTCTCTCCCAGCACTAACAAAGAAGCATGCATCAAGCTGAGCACTGAACTTTAGCACACTGGGCCATTAGATCAAATTAGCTCGGAAAATGTATTCCCTCTCATTATCAGGTCATCCCTGTCAGAAGAAAGGGGCAGGGATGAGTGGGAGAGGAAGTAAAGATCAAAATCTTACCTGATCATTCTGGACTGAAACTGAGAAATAGAATATGAACCAGAGTTTTGCATTGCAACTTGTGTGGCCATTGCAAATTTCCAGCCCCTGAAAAGGTATTTGTTACTATAAAAATGTGCAAATAAGAGATGCAAAAACCAACTAGATAACAAATACACAAGAATTTTATCAGGCTTGAGAAATTTCTTTGGCATACGTGCCCTATTATCACAACAGGCATAGGCAAAAAAATAATTTTATCAAATCTCTTCTTTGGAAAAAACCAAATACTTCAACTGAGTTCTGGAACTTTTCTCTAAAGGAATTGACAATGATATGGCTTAATTATTCCTAAAAGACTTATTGTGATAGGACAAAGCACATGTCATTAACATGTTTGGTATACATATGTGAAGCTGACATGAACACCTATACTTGCAGTGTGTGCCATGTGTTTAAAAAAAACCAAAAAGCAAACAAAAAGAAAGATTTAAACTACACTTAAAGCAATAAGCTTACTTCAGAGTCATCTTACCGGTCAGCTATAGCTTTGGCCATAAAGTAATCTTCAGCAATATACTGTGCAAAAGCTATCAGTCCTCCAGCTTGGTCCAAGACATCCTTCCTCATCAAGCACGACATTCCTGTTACGCACTTAAAGCCAGTTAAGTTGGCTGAAATATACGACCTTGGATGTGAAGTTCCAAAATAGACCTGTCAGAAGAGCAAAAGGCATTTAAAACTCAGTATAAGTACTGCATTGACAAGTTTTTCCCCTGAAAACATCTGCAGGGTAAAAAACACTAGATGTGGCCAGTTATGATGGTGTGTTTGGAGAGACCTTTAGTACCATTCTAGGAAATCTAGTGTATCACCAAATCTGAGCAATCTATTGGTGATACTGGCTGTGGTTTTACAAATCTATAAGGAGGTTATAAATCTATATATTGAACTACTGCACTTCATTTCATATTTCATTTCTAATTTACTGAGGTTTTTCTCAGGGAAAATAGGTATTAAAAATCCATTAAGTAAACCGTTAATCCCTAGGATTGATATATTATGTGGTGATAACTGACAGACATGTTCTCTCCTTCCTCCTGTGAAAATAAACTGCATTCCTGCATACATGTTCTTAGAAACTTTCTGTATGATTCTACAGAAGCATGGGTAGATTGTTTACTTAGGACACTTGCAAATAAAAATAATGAAGAAAAAATTTGGATTGTAAGCAAACCTTTTTACAAAATTCAGTATCTTAAAACTAGGAATGACCTACAAAACAACAGAGGGAATGAGTGTTAGTGCCTCTCACTATTATTTAGTGTAGACTGCCTTCACACCGGTATAATAACTTATTCAATACTTATTCTTGTAGTACACTGGATCAGCAGGCAAAATGCTCTTCCAGGAATACAGAAGCAGGAGTTAGAATTCTTGCTTTAACAAACAGCAGTACGAGGGAATTTGTGCTATAGGTCTCTGCTTTTCTCTTGTAAGAGAAAATTCAGACTTTGTATCATAAAAAAAGAAAAAAAAAAGAAAAAATCATAAAGCATCCCTCATTTAGAGCAACGACAGTGTACTGAATTTCATTGCACTTAGATTTCTCACATTTCTTGTCTTTCATTCCTATCAGATAGCCTTGCAGCCAAAATGCCTCATACATGCCAGCTCCAATTAAAAATTGAGTAAATTACATGCCTTGAGACACAAGGACCAAAAGAGCAAACTCAACCTGCTCATTCTACCAAAGAGAACTTACCGAGAAAGAGGAGAGGTGAGAATAGAACAAAATGAATGATATGAAGATGGTGGATAGGAATCAACTTTTCACTTTCTCTTTCACTGCAATTATTATGAAACATGAAATAGCACTACAGAAGAACAAGTATCTGGGTGAACCAGATAACAGATCCTGTAACAGACAGATCTATGCAACTTTCTGGTAAAGAAAATTACAGGTGTTAACAATTTATATGGACTGCAAAAAAGAACGGACAAGTTCATTTAAGAAATCTGTTCATACTAAAATAATATTATATTAAGGATTAGTGAATATACAAGTCCTGCTCAGGAAATCTCTTAGCTGAAAATTACAGAACACTGAGGCAGTGTCACAGGAAAACAGGATATAAGCCTTGCTTTTGTTCTACTTTCCTCAAAGGCTCTACTTGTAAATCCTGCTGGAAATAATATACTGCATGAGCTGGACTTAGCTTTGACTTGTCATGGCCGTTTTTGTGTACCTTTTCAGATATCAAAATGGAATTAATTAGTCCTTTCTGACTAAAGCACTAGAAAGCATTCATACACTCAATTCTTCAGTTTTTTAACAATTTTAAATATAAAATCCAAAATGTGTATCCTGTAATCTTTTTTGTTCATATTGTAAACTTGAATACTGAATCAGGAGACAGAGCACCACAGAGGAATTTTGGAGCATTTAGAAGTTGCCCTAGTTACCCGAGTTTGAAGTGTGATTGCAGCTGAAAATAAACATTTCCTCACTCACGAAGTACAAGAGGCACCATGCAGCTTTCACTCAGCAAGGTTTGGCAAGCAAAAAAGGATAAAACAAAATCCCCCCCACAACACTGCACTCACCTGCTCAAGGGTAGCAGCAAAACCCTGTCTGTCTGCAACATAGGGAAGCCCATGGACCAAGCCCACTTTTTCCGTCATTTGATTGGCCATATCTGTCAGTGTGTCTGGTGTTACTATGTGACAAATGAAAAAATGACACTTGATGGAGCAATTCGTCATTAGCAGGCTACTGCAGTGAGACACTAATTCTCATTTTATTACCAGCATAAGGAGTACATATGCTTTGATGCACAGTATGTTATGAAAACAGTTTCAGAAAAACAGTATTAGTGATTAAAAATTATGATTACCAACAAGTAAAATGAAAACAGTTTGAATAGCATTTTTAAAGGTATTTTCTCCTTTAATTGGAGGTTCTTTTATTCCACAAAAACATTTTTTTCAGACTTTTAACTTCAATTTCTGCTTATATTCTCAGTTAAAATAGTCTCCAAAATCTGCCTGCTTACGGTGAATAAGCAGTTTAACAGTCAGCACACACACACGTACCTCTGATTCCACTATCACAAATCCATATGAGATCATATTTGGCAACTTCATACCCAGGCATTAAGTTATTAATCTTGGGGTTGATGCCAACCTTCTTGCCACCTAAAAAATACAAACATCATACAAAATTAATGGTATGGTGGGGTTTTTGAATTCAGATTCAATACCCAAAATTTTTAAATATATGAACTGAAGAAGAATAAATGTTTACACACCAATTCTTAAAGTCCACTTTTATAAAAAAATGTTTCCTTTTAAGTATACCTTCAATTCTATATTTTATAATTGGAAAAATAAGAGGAAAAGATAATCAAATGCTTTCTTAAAATGGCAGGGTAGAAGGATTAAGGTACTTAAAGGAACAGCAGAACTATAAAGCTTATTACTACATTCTTGTAAGGTAAACATTCTTCATCTCTTATTTCTTAAGACTATGATTATGAAGATTATATTCTACAGTAATTTCAGCAGAAAAATAGAAAAGGAGCAGAATAAAGTGAGACACACTCCTTTATATCCAGCTGACAGACATGGTCAAGTTTGTTTTATAGCAGAGAAAAAAAACAACTACGTTTTACTACCATGTTCTAATGCCTTCTTCCTCCACTAATTCAAATACAAAGTGAAGAAAGAGACATACAGCCTAAGCAGATGAAGAAGTATTGTTGCAGGACCTCAAGCTCAAATACAGCCACAACTCTGAGTCATTTCCTGCACCTTTAGAGTTCAGTGCAAAGACAGCATTTGAACAGTTGTTTTAAAATTAGGAGGAAAAACTGCAGGGGGTTACCCAAATCATTCTTCCTAAAGTTTTCTTGGACAGATGTCACAGACAATGACTACAAACTTACTTTTTACCGCAAACTGGGGATTAAGCTATGGAAGCAACATGGGCTGAACAAGACAACTATTTATTTCTTTAAGTCCATATACATACGAAGTATTCAACTCCATATAGACTATTCTATATGGAGTTAAAGACCTATCATTTTACGAGTCCCACCTTCAAGTTGCACTGCTTACCTATAAACAGTCTAGCATCAACATTTGGGTATTTGCCAAGGAGCTTTTTGCACACATCAATAGCTGGATCATCATGATCTTGTACACAGAGTAGTACTTCATACTAGTAAAAACAAAAATATATACACTCACATATATATTTACATATATACAGCTAATATCCATATGGTTTACGAAACAAAGCTCAATAGCCTAGTAAGCTAAAAAAATAAAGAGTGCTGTGATAGAACTAAAAAACAATCAAAGGGGTTGTTTTATGGCTAAATGAGTCTAGTTTTTTAATGCCCAGCCAAACGCTTGTGAAAGAACTAAGGCTGTATCTTAATGAACTCTTTTACTGATCAACATTACTTCTGCTGTAATTAAGAGGTTTCTATTGGTCATGAAATACAATGTTCTGGTGCACAAGGTAAAATTTTTGTTTCCACTTCCATTTTTGTTCACATAAGATTCTTAAATCCAATATTATATTCAATGAAATGACACCACCTGAAATATTAAAGAATGAGGTTATGATACACTATGACTTCATACCTCTGAACTACATCCTTCCATTCCTTTACTTTGTAGATACATACGCAGAACAGAGTTGGAAGACAACCCACGGAGACAAGTATATGTGCATAGGTACATTAATTGTACAACAAAGCTCAGGAATATGTATATATATATCTGTATTTTTCTCATTAATAGAGTAATGGTTGAAAAAACAACAAGTGGTAAGGGAAAACTGTAGTTGCTGCATACTTACACAAGCTAGTGAAGTCACAAGTTGGCGAAGAAATAAGAATCACTCAACACTGAGGCAGTTTTGCAAGCTTTGATACCTTTGATAAAGGTGTTTCTGCTTTTGCAGTAACAGCAAATTTGTTAAATACTTCTTACTTGATATAACTTTTTTCTACCCTGTTAAAATTAGGGCTATTAAAGCTGCAATACAAAGACTAAAATACAGAAAATGCAGATTTCGGATCAAGATACCCAGAAGCCATTTTTACAGTTGAAGACTGAAAAATTCAATCACAACAAGAAAGAATTTTCTCGGACATTTGCACAACTAGAAATCAAGGCAGTTCTTATTCTCCCTCATACTATTTTATCACCTCACTAAACTTAGTTTTTGCTTTAGTTTAGTGAAAATAATCTGAATTTTGCAAGCTCCCTATTGGCTCTATGATGACACTTTCTGATGTTCTCATTCAATAAGGGGTATTACATACAACAGAAGATATTAAATTATATATTTATACTTCCAATAAAAAAATGGTATTGTCATACACAAAAGCCTGAACTACTCTAACTGAATTCAGAATACTGTGGAAATTTAAAATCATGAACTGCAAAATGGGAGTTAAGATTTGTTCTAGCACTACAAACTATCAGTCAAATATCTCTGCCTCTCAGAATGCAAACTCAAAGTCAATCTGGCTGAAGAGCAAGCAGTGTTTGATTTGTACCATCTTACAGCATGGAAAACAGATTTTAAAAGGTAAAAGTATTGTCTCATTAAGCAGACAGGTCCTCTAATCACAACAGAATCTTGACAGCATGAACACCATAGAAATAAACAACTGAAGAAATTAGTTTTTTGCTGCACATTAAATTGAATTTGCAAAATAAAACTGGTTTTCCTAGTCATTATACAATTAATCTTCAACAGTAGCAATGACACTTCTATATCCATATTCTCCAAGAAATTCAACCAGAAGTAAACCAGATATTTCAGACACTAATATTTGAAAAAAGAAAAAGTCAAAACAAATGAGCTTTGTGTGCAGTAGGGAAAGTAAAAAATAGAATACGTATGATAAAAGCAGAACAAATACAAAGATGCTTATCTAACCAAATATTACCATCACGTTCATTTGAATTTAACATGAATAGAAAAACTTTTGCAAAATTACAATATGAATAGTAGGTGAGAACTCTTCACCGATAAAAGTATTATGTGTAAGTCCTGCAGTTTCGAGACGGTGTAACTGGATTCCATTTGAGAGAAGAATATTTCATGCATGGAGTATCACAGAAAAGGATCATTATCACTGCAGGCTGAATTCAGCTTCACTGGAAAAAGTTTCAGATTAATCTTTCATAATAACTTCTCGCTGCACAACTGAACTATGATTACCAGGCAATACTGTCATTCTAATTTTTGCAGTCAATCTCTTAAAGTAGTTCTGCATGTTAACTATGAAAAGTTTTTTCAGACAGTTTGGGAATCTTGCTTGTACTCTCTAATCTGTGCTGCAGTAAACTGAAGCATTCACATATGCATTTTCACTCTCCTTGGAAAAAATATTATTATCTACTTTTATCTGAAACTCAGATTTGTGTAGAGCAGCAACATTTTAAGATTATTATCCACATGTTTTCAGAACTAAGAATCAGGACCACCTCTTGCAAAGCAAGATCCAGCACAACTGTTTTTTTGAATTATTAAACAAGTTTTATTTGTAGTCAAACGCTTCAGCTGCATAATGTTTTGATGTTCATTATAGGTCATACAACAGCGTAAGATACTGCTGAAGATTGTTAGCACTGTTTGCAATATTGGCATATGCAGCATGCCTCAAGTATGCTTTAAAATGTGCTTGACCACACTTTACTGCACTTTGTTGAATTGAAAGGATTCATTATGTTCATGTCTGAAGCTTTTCAAAAGGCCCAAAACTTCATGGCAGAAAGGATTTCCAGCTTCTGATTAGTTCCAAATGCTACAGATTTTAATTTGTTTTACCCTGTCTACTTAGGTGTCAGCTTAAGGCTCTCAGAATACAGAAACAAAACTTGCTGTACAGCTTACACAAACCTTTGACCATTTACAATTGAAGCAGCATCATCAGATGCAGTTTTGACACGAATTGAGAAAAGGAGTTTTTTTATTAAAGCTAAATTTCAAATTTCAGAATTCAGCAGACACAAATACAGTAAAAAATGTATTCCTTTTCCCACCCACAAGAGCATACTTCAAATACTGAATGATACAGCAAACATTTGCAGACTTCATTTAAGCTCTTCAGAGCAAGAGGAGCATCTGACATGCTTATCAATTACATTGCTTATCACTTGTATTACAAATTCAAACAGTGTTGAACAGCAAATGTGAGCTTTTATTAACTATTTGCTTTCCAACACCAACACATGGCTTAGAGACTACCCTACCTACCAACAACTGGTGAGGTACACTACACCTCACCCTGACGAACTCTTCATTAGATGAGCCATCAGTAAGAACCATCAAAATGTTTCAGACTATCAGTTAAGTGTTCTCTTTTGCAGGATCTCTTACAGAGCAGTAGTAAATTGAGGAGGATTCCTTGCCTCTCAAGTGATCCTTTACAGCAGTATGAAACACTTAAATCTATGAACACCACAATACAGGAATAATGATTAAGCAAATCTTAGTAGAGTATATTTCATCCCTAAGCCTTGGATATGTTCCTCAACAGACAGCTTTTTAAAAAGAAGTAAGTTTTGTCTGCAACATGTAAAATAAGTAATTACACATTTTCTGCAGAAGGAAGAACAATCCAAGACAAGCAAGCAGGCCCACCCAAGCTTTTCATATGACTTTTTGAGGCATAGGAGGAAAAAAAAGACACTAAATAATATACATACTTTTGGATAATCCAGCTCAAAGAAGGTTTCTAGGTTGTTTATCAGGTTAGGATCCACACCTTTCAACGGCTTTAGAAGTGAAACACCAGGAAGCTTGCTATATGGCTGTTTGTCCGTGGCTTTCTTATTGAGGTGGAGGCGTCTGTAACGAGAAATAGCATATAACACCACTTAAGAAAATATGCTAGAGAGAGACATTCAAAACACAGTCAGAACTAAGCAAGCTTGGGAGTTAAAATTGCTACAGAAAGAATTAAATCTAGTTGTTGAAAAAATAGCTATTTTTCTATGCAATAGTTGCTGTCAACAGTTGATGTCGAAGGCAATGCCTAAAAAAACCTTAGCATGACATGTAGTTTCCACAGGAATGTAGTTTACATTCAGCTTTATTTAAATTATTAGATACTTCAGATTAATGCATTTTACACTATGCATTTTGAGCATAGGAATATGACCTTTTTTCCAACTGCAGCAGAGACAAGATTTTTTCTGCCTTCCTCCACAGCATTAGAACAAAACAATCATAAAGACCAATTTATTGTAAACAGGGCAAAAAGCGAAAGGCTCGGATGCTTTTTCCTACAGCAAGTCAGGCAAAATTTAAAGCAAACTGAAAGCACAGGGGAAACAGTTGATCCTACTGATCAATTTCTTAACAACTCCAAGAAAAGATTAAGGATCATTTAACTGTAGTATAAAAATCCTGACGGCAGGCTGGGTCAGAATCATAGAAAAACTTTTCCACACAATTTCAAACAGTAACTGGCATTTCAGCAATGAATCAGAATTATTTAGGTTTTGACATCTAACATCATCAAGTCACACTGTTAACCTAGTAAAACCAAGTCCACAATTAAAACATGTCCCTAATTGCCACACTGAATACATAAAATGTGTTGGCAATAATGTCACAGCTCACTAAAATGAATATTTAGTCCTACACTCCTGTGTAAATGAACACAAAACTGAATTCTGAAAGATTGATGGGTGTCGGAGACTGAATGTTATAATTTATGGCTTAAACATCTTCATGAAGGACTTCTGCTTGCATAGCAAAGCTGTATTACAAAAGCTGCAGAGAAGACCACCACACCCTGAACAGGCCTTCTGCCTGAGACCCTGAACTGCTCGCTGATGGAGAAAAGATACAGTAAACACAGGACTGCTGGTTTTGAGTACAGGCCTGGGCACTGCAGAGGTAAATTGGAATAGACTTGCTGAGCATTTAACTGTCAAGGGGCGGTCAGACCAAAGGAAAGAAAAAGCAGTATTTCAGGCACCTACCCCTGACAGAAATTTTCCTAGCAATGCTCACAAACATAACAGGAAATAAGGCCTTTAGTGCCAATAAAGAGGGAGAGTCTCAAGAATGCAACTTTGACCAGGAGGGTCAAAAAGTAGATAATGCAAGGGAGAAAAAAAGAAGTGTAGCAATGCACAGAGTTTTGTATGGCAACAAAAGCCATGACAAACAGGAAATGCTAGAAGGAAGTGTCAGAGTAGAAGGTTGTAAAGACAGGTCTGAGGCAGGACTGTGATAAATGAGCATAAAGTGATAAAACTGCAAACTCTTGTATGGCAACATATTACACACCATGCCGACACAATATTATGTGGGTGATTGAATTACAGTAAGGGAAGCCTACAGACTGTGCAACAGAGAGAAACCTTGCAAAACACACAAATAAGACATGCAGCATTATTACAGCCTATTCAGGTCTGAAGCACTGTACAGTTTTGACAGCAAGTGGCAAGACTGTCCCTAACATTCTATCTTCAGTAAGACTCCAGTTCATGTGCTATTCATAACACTGCACAAAAGTGGCAGCCTGCCCTTCTGAAAGCACTGAGGTATTGTGACACTAAAGTAATTGCTGTGCTCTGTTAGAGTCCACATAGCAAAGAGCAAATTAACAGTAAACCAGATCATTTTACACTGAGGACTATTTGTGAAGTGGCATATTCTGAAAAATAATTGAAGTTACAACTGAAAACTTACCAAAGAACCAGGCCAACCATTAAAAAGTCACAGTATTGAAATTCAGGCTAACATTTAACATGAAAGACAAAATAATAGACTGTTGATGCAAGTACATTTTAAGTGAATCTGCTACAGTACATATATCAGTCTCCAAAGAGAGGTAAGATGAAGCTGGTGTTATTGAGCACTAACTTGTGCTTATGCTGATTCAGCTCTCTCAGACATACATTGTGATCACAAAGGTCTTAATTTCTACATTACTCTGCATGTATAACATGTCCAGTTCAAAATTATAAAACTAAGCAATCCTTTCTCAAAGGCTCATATCATGTATAGGATAATTAAACTAAACAATGTGATGCTATTTCACATTGTTTAGTCCAAAGCAGTCAAAACCACCAGCAACCTTTAAACTCTGAAACAGATGCTGGCAGAGCAGTGCTTGTAAGCACTTTCAGCTAATGTGTGTGAAAGTAGCCAGGTTATATTTAAGCACTTTTGCACCCACATCTATTAAATTAATCAGCCTGCAGTCCCTAGGTAGTGAAATTGAAATTTTTTTAATGCAGTCTGGTACTGGTATACACAGATGGGGAAAGAAAAAGCAGCCACATGGTAACGGTGTCAAGTCCCACTATATAGCATCATGGAAAAGGCACCTGCAAAATTTCCTCTAACTTTGTTGCTTATCACAATAATAATTAATCCACAGAAGCACCTGTACCCCAGACTTCCTTTCTGCAGAGGACAAAAAAAGTCTCCAAAGACAAAATACCAACAAGATTCAGGATGTATTCTTGTTAATCTGTACCAAATTATGCAACCAAAAAAAAGGCCAAGATAACACTTACTCTACCCAGCTCATTAAGGGCAGAAGAACATTATCATAAAATGATTTGGGTTGGAAGGCACCCTAGAGATCATCTAGTTCCAATGCTCTGTCATGGGCAGGGACACCTTCCACTAGATTAAGTGGCCCACAGCTCTGTTCAGCCTGGCCTTGAACACTTCCAGGGATGGGACATCCACAGCTTCTCTGGGCAACCTGTTCAAGTACCTCACCTTCCTCACAGTCAAGAATTTCTTCCCAATATCTAATCTAACCTACACAATTAGTCTGGAGCCACTCCCCCTTCTCTTATCACTACACGACCTTGTAAAAAGTCCCTCTCCATCTCTCTTCTAGCAAAACCAAAAACCTTGCTACAGCAGACAGGCTGCTGGGTCTCTAAGACATACATCTTTTAAATGCAGCTGAAAATAACCTCAACAGTCCTTATTCACTCATGTCAACCTTCCCTCAGCAGCTACTTTAATTAAAGATCTGTCCTGTTAGAGGGAGGTAAATAAATCTTGATGAGAAATTTGCAACAGATACTTTAATACTGCAAGACAGTAAAAAAAGACGCAGAAAGCACTGATACTCCTCGACGACTGTGGTTTCACAGGCCATCAAGATAAGGCACTAGATCATTACTTCTGAAAGGGACTTGTTTTCCTGCTTCTACTTCTGAATTTTTAGTGATCTGAAATATCTCACACAGGTCTTTGTGGAGTGTTGGTCAGCTATGGAATACAGGATATAAGGTCTCCTCCTGAACAGGAATAAGAAAATGTGAGATTATTCTCCTTTTGATAACAGAAGAGTAAAAAGGATGAGCTCCTCATTTCCTTACTTTACATATTTTATATATAATGAAATATATCTATCTATGTAACTATATATACAACTATATATTTAACTATGTATATATAGTTAAAACACT
>VZTZ01014615.1:43118-56716 GCA_013400955.1 Drymodes brunneopygia
TATGTATATATAGTTAAAACACTCCCAAAAGCTGGTACCTTTATCCACAGAAGAAAAAAAATGTAATTTGCTACTGGTATACCACACTGGTCAGTGCATTCAATACAATTGAAAAAGGCTGGAGGATTTCAAAAAGTATTACAGACAACACCTAAATTCATTAAAGTGTTAACAGCATCATTGCTTCACTGAGACTAATATTAGCAGACATAAAATCCTACCACCAATTAATGTAATGGTATAAAGACAGTTCCATGTAAGAAGTCATAGACAGCTAATAAATAAGTTCTACTATCTCACAGCAGTAACTGTTTATACAGTCACCTGATAATTTTAAAATTAAGTAATCAAGAACAGTTTTTACAGAAATACCACTTCTATATGTAAAATAATGTATACACAATAACGTCCTTGGAACAACTGGTTACGGAATCAGAACACAAACAGTTTCTCCTCTATCCTTCCAGTTGCAAAGAAAGATGAGAGAACAAACAGCACAGGAAGTTCAAGTAGAACACAACACTTGGCTCCATAACTGGCATCACCAGCAGAATTTTGGGGTTCTTGATCCAAGGTTGGTTTACATGACACCATGGCCTGCTGGCAACAGATGGAATATACCTGTCTCAAAGAGGGGGAAAGGATTTTTGCATAGGTGTTAGCAGGGCTCATTGTCAGAGTTTTAAACTAGATTTAAAAGGGGAAGGGATAAAAATCAGGCATGCTAGAAATAATGTTGGGGATAGCCTGTCAGTATTTAAGGGACAGTGTGCTAGTGAGGTCCTTCAGTCTGCCATCTCAGTGGAGGTAGGGGACTGAGATCCACGTTACAGCAAAGACATAAGGGTTACTGATGTCCTAGAAACCACAGAAGTGTTTGAAAACTGACACACAGGAAAACCTCACTCCAAAAAAAGGTGGCAGGATTAATTGTCCAGCTGAAGTGCATCTACACCAATGCATGCAGCATAGGCCAAAAACAGGAGGAGCTAGAAGCCATAGTGCAGCTGGAAAACTATGGCATAGCTATCACCATGGAAGCATGGTGGGATGACTGGCACAACACAAGTGGCACAATGGATGGCTATAAACTCTTCAAAAGGAATAAGCAAGGAAAGAGAGATGGTGGGGGAGCCAGTATGTTAGGGACAGTTTTGGTTGTCTAGAGTTTACAGACAGTGATGATAGGGTTAAGTGTTTATGGGCAGGAATCAGGGCAATAGGCCAACAATGCAGAAATGCTGGTGGGATTTATAGACCACGCAATCACGAAGAACAGATGAAATAGTCTGCAAGCAGCTGGGAGAAGTCCCATAATCATTAGCCCTTTTTCTCATGGGGGACTTCAATTTAACAGATGTCTGCTGTGAATACAATGCAGCAGAGAGGAAACAGTCTAGGAAGTTCCTGGAGTGTGTAGAAGATACCAACTGTGTCAGGAAACTGAGTAAGCCCATTGTGGGGGGCACCCACGGGACCTTTTGTCTGTGATCTGAGGACTGGTGGATGATGGGATACTTGGAGGCTGTCTGGGGCTCAGCAATCACAGAATGATGGAGTTTTCAATTCTTGTAAAAGTAAGAAGGGTCAGCAGAACTGCCACCTAGGACTTCCAGAGGACAGACTTTGGCCTGTTTAGGCAGGGTACCTTGGGAGGCTATCCTGACATTTTTCAAGAAGGAAATCCTAAAGGTGTGGACAGCAGGCCATCCCCATGTGCCAAAAGAAAAGGCGTGGATGCTGAGTGACCTGGCTAAAGAAAGAGCTGGAACTCAGGATGAAAAGGAGAGTTTAGACCTTTTAAAGAAGATGCAGGCAGCTCTGGCATCATTAAGTTCTGAACGGAGAAAATTAGATGGGTCAAAACACAACTAGAACTTGATCTTGCTACTGCCATAGAAGACAATACAAATGTATATATAAACACATTAGCAACAAGAGGAGATCTAAGGAAGACCTCCATCTTTCATTGTATGCAAAGGGAGACATATATGGAAACATAGCGAGAAATTACATGGAAAAGCTGAGATACTGTCTTCTTTGTTTCAGTTTCTAACACTAAGACCAGTTGTTCTCCAGGTCACAAGGCCACTGAGTGGGAAGAACGGAACAAGGAGCAGAATGAAGGCCCCTAACCTGGGACAAAATGATGTGTGACCTGCTACACCACTTAGACGTACACATACAAGTGTCTGAGGCTGGATGGGATCCACGCAAGGCTACTGAGGAAGCTCATGAATGTGCTCAGCAAGCCTCTTTCAATCACGTTACCAGCAGTCCTAGTTGATGAGGGAGGTCCCAGTTTACTGGAGGCTAGCCAACATGACAGCTGTGTGTCCAAGGTGGCTGAGAAGGCCAATGGCCTGTATCAGCAATAGTATGGCCAGCAGGATCAGGACAGTGACCACCACCCTGGACTGGGCACTGGTGAGGCTGTGCCTTGAGTGCTGTTTTCAGTTTTGGGCCCATCACTACAAGAGCACTAAGGTGCTGGAATGTGTCCAGAGAAGGGCAAAGAAGCTGGGGAATGGTTTGGAGCACAAGTCTGATGAGAAGAGACTGAGGGAGTTCATCCTGGAGAAAGGAGGCTTAGAGGTGACCACATCACTTTCTACACCTCCCTGAAAGGAGACTGTAGTGAGGTGGCAGTCAGTCTCTGGTCCCAATAACAAGTGACAAGATAAGAGGAAGGGCCTCAAGTTGCAGCACCAGTGGAAGTTTTGGTTAAATACTAGGAAAAATTTCATCACCAAAAGGNTTACATTTTGTATAATAAATGTCTATGTGTAGGTTTTTGTTTGCATGTGAAGGTGGGAAGGATGGGGCATGTACAAGCAACCATTATCATAGCTCAAGCAGATGCCATCGGGAAGCAAAACAAGGAGGCAGAGAAACACAAGAGGACTCTCTGCAATGATACAAGGCTGAATAACATACTGTTATCAAGTACTTTTACTTCTGTCCAGATTTAAGCACACAGAAATTCTACTGTTGCATTACTGTGGAGTCCTAGCACAGTATTACTCCTTCTTAGGGACCTCCTGGACATCAGAGAGATTTGAAAACTGAAAGACAGATCAAACAGAAGACCCAGAATCACCTGTGGCCACCGATCTCTTAGTAAACTGAAAGAATTATTCTTAAAGGAAGAATTAAACACCTTGGTCTTGTTTTAAACCGTTCTTCCCCTTGAGAGGAGCTTTATAATGTAGTTGAACCAGTTTAATCGCAGGCTACTGCTCAGAGGCACTCCCTATTTCCTCCATTCTCCTCTTTTTCTGGGATGTCCTATGCTGGCATTTGTCTGATCCCACAGTGAACTAGCTGAGATTCACGAACCACCACAGAACTATTACTCAACATGTAATGTTAGAATTTCATCAGTTCAACCTAGCAAGCTTAAAAGGATGCAGCAAGATGATCATGCAGCTTCACAGGCAGCAAAGGTCCTCCAGTAATCCTTCTCCTGTGCTGCCATCAATACTAGACACACAAGACATCATGCCAGTACTGATGCACATACAATCCTGCTTCAAATCACTCACCCAACTGAAAGTTAAATCTGGCTTTTGTTTTCTTCCACTTCAGATTGTCTTCTACCAAATTAGAGTTCAGGCATCTTACAGAAGGCTGCCCAAAGCTCCAGAGCATGTTCAAGAAGGCTCTGAATATGCTCTCAAGATCACAGGAGAAGAGCAGGAATAGGGTCTCCTTCCATCTCATGCTTCAGTGGGATTCCAGAAGAGATGAGCTGACCATAGATTTAGGTCCCTAAAAACTATTCCACAACCAACTCTGTGTCACAGTTCTCCACAGCATTCACTCCCTTATAGGCTGCTCCTTATCTGTCAGGAACAGCTAACTCGAGTTAATTAGCAACAGAAAACACTGCCAGTGTTCACAGGTGACTCTTGAAGTAATATTTGAAGCATACCACTCTTCTACCTTTCTCGACTGAAAGGAAGACATCAGCCTGTAGGAATAGGCTAGTGCCAGGCACCCTTGCTCAGCTGCTGGCCTGGGTCAAACCACTGCACCAGTCAGTCGTGGCTCTCAGAGAGGCATTCTTTCCTATCCTCCACTTTTGTCACCTGCTCACATCCACTTCAACAGCCATATGGACACATGGCAAGTCAACCCACCGACTCACCAGCCCAATAGTCACAGAACTGTCAGACCCAACAACAGGGAGGAGCAGAAGTAGACAGCTGTGGACAACAGGAAAGGACTTACGGGAATCCCTAATGTATTTAAAAACATTTAACAAGTCACTTGGCCTTGATAAAATGTTCAGAGATAGGGGGAAGTGATGAGTCTGAAAGAAGAACATGGTAGGTATGATTCGGGTGTGCACTTTGTAGCAGAGACTTCTTGTGGCTGTCTGCCAGCAGAAAAACAGTCATAGGTTTGTGCATGCCTGCAAAACCACTGAAAACAAAAAATACAGCTCTGCTTTTTGCATACTAGGGGTTTATGTTGAAAAGCATGTTACAATTGTGCTTCATCACATGCCCAGCTGAGTGTACAAGGCAGATATTTCAGTGCATATTTTCTCCTGTACTACACATAACCTTCCCAGACAGAATGAAAAGGACATTACAATGCAATGCACTGAAATCACTATGGGTAGTGGAGAGGAAGAGAAGTGATTAAAAAAAAATGTAAAGCTAAAAGAAACTCAAACACCAAGAGTCAAAACTTTAAAAAAAAAAGGGGGGGGAGGGGAAAAAAGGGTCAAATTAAAGGTCTTGAACCAGAATTAATCAAGAAAGAACCTAGACTGTGATCATCATTATTTTTTAGAAGGTGGGCTCAAAAAACAAACACAAATTTGCTTTTTCAGTTTTGGAAAGGAATAGTTCAATCAGTGGCTAAGAAAAAGGACAAAAATTCATATAATGTAGAACAGTGAAAGTCCTATCTAGTGCTGTTTGCCACTTCAAATTTAAAACCTCCATGAATTACTGAAATTCTTTAACCAGATTTTTCCAAGTATTACCATGAAGTCACATTCAGTGCATGCAATCCATAATTTGATACACACTTTTCTAAAACAGGGGGGCAATGGGGGGAGGCTGGGGGAACTCAAATGCTTTCAAATCCATTTTACAGTTTCAAGTAGAAAGAAACCCAACCTTATCTTTCAGGAATAAGAAAGAGCAAACACTACAGATCTCAGCTTAAAGCCAGCAAACATTTCCTCTCCTACTCCCCTCCCACAGGATAAAAGGAGAAACAAACAGGCTCCCATACAATAGGCTGTGGCTGAATCTGAAGCAATAGTAACCCTTTTATGGACTAAATCTTTGACAGTTTACAATTCAGCAAGCTGAAATGAAGTAGACTTAAAGACAAGGCAAGTTGCCTATAACACATGCATTGCTGCATCATGCTGAACATTAAAGTAAACACACCGCTTTTCCTTGTAGTCTATCTGCAGTCTGCCATCAAAATAGCAATTTATTCCCTGTTTCTGCTTTCCCACACCCACAGCCCACTTGTGGCTATAAAACAGTCAGCAGCACAAGACAAATCGGATCAGCCTGCTGATCAAACAGGGAACTACCCCACAGCAAAAGCTTGCTTGCTGATCTGAGTCACCACACAGCCACATACTCACTAAAGGCGGATTAGAATGGCAGAAATGTTTAGCAAGGTATAGCAGTAGGAAAGGATTTGGATTATCCGCCTGAGCATCAAATCAAGATTCACTAAGGCATAGAAACAATATGTTTTTGGTACTTCTTGTAACAAACACTATGCAAGTTTAGAGAACTGCATCGAACACAATTCATGTTTAGTTTACGAAATCATCTCCAGGGGATGGCCATAACTCTGGGCCAGATAAACCAACCACAACAGGTATCTTTTAGTACAGGATCAACCCATCAATGTTTGGAAGTTCCTAAAACACTAAGCTTTAGAACAATTTTATTGTGAGACTATTCAATTTGGTTTTCTGACTTTTATAGTGAAAATCTGTGAGGATTAAACTAGCTCAGCCTCAATTATTTCATAAGGCACAAGTTTAAGTGACAACATAATTTGCTAAACATTACATAAAATGCATCCTACAGACCTCAGGCTGCTCCTTTTGTGCAGCTTTTCCCAGTTTCTTCTCCCTCAAAACTCCCAAAACAGTTAACTGCCAGTAACAGAATTATGTTAATGGCTAATCAAACACTGTATTAACAAACCATACAGCAGGTACCATGCCAACATTTTTTCTTTATTTTCAGTGTATGACAGTCTGATTTTTATTTCATTAACTCAGCAACAAGTGTTTACAGAGTACAAAACAGCATACTGCTGAAAAAGACAATTCAAATACCAAATTCAAATACCAATTCACACAAGTTTGAACACACAGTCTGGGACCATATTATCCACAGCTAGGGTAATAAAAAAAGCTGTACACCTTGCCTGGACTACACAATTGTCAGTGAGAAGGTCACTGCCCTCATGCTGCAAATTCCTTGGAAAGCTTGAATAAGTCTCCTGTATTAAACATCAGAAACTAAAGGAAGTAATTATATAAAAACTGAAACACTTTGAAAGAAAACTTTAAGCTAAAATAACACTTTTACACTCAATGTCATGTTTGACTGCATTTCAGAAGGGCATTTTTTTTTTTTTACGTTTCCAACAGATACAAACCAGAAAAACTAACTTGGCAAATTTTTTTCTGTCTTACGTCTACGAAAACCCACAATACTTGGTTCATATTGTCAAAAAAATTCACTGCCCACACCACAACACAATCTACACAAAAGAATCTTCTTGGAAATGCAGGTATAAAACTTTTGTATCATCTCCCTTAAAATTGCTTAAAAGGAAGTGTGAAGCAATGATTTTGAACTCAGTTTTAATATGAAGTATTTCAGTATAAAGCACTTGGGATATCTGCTCCCTAACAGCTCAGTACATTGACCGATATCTGATCTTCATCTGCTTGAATATTTTAACAATGTGCGTGTATGACCAGACAGATGGTATTTCAGTTTCATAAAATCAGGTGTAGCATACTACCCGTCATTAAACCAAAGCAGCGGTCATCTGGGAAATCATTACAACATGGGCAAATTGAATCAAGATCAAGGCAAGTGCTTAATAAGAATAGGACAGCTGCAAACAACATAAAAGTGAATGGTTAACTTCATTTACAGATTCCTCCTCATGGACTATATTGTTAACAAATCCAAGATGAGCCCTATCAACAAACAGGGAAGAAAACAAAACAGTCTTTGGTTTACAAAGAGGTTTTTCTAAGAGTGGAACTCAAGTAGTCTAAACCAGACCAAACCAGCTACTACCACAAACCAGCAAAGACACATTGTTAGTTATCCTGCTGCTTTAATGAAAAAAAGATTGGTCCACTAGAAGCACCCACCAGGTGTTCAAAAAACTGCTATAAGAAATAAAACAATTCCTCAGCAAAGTGTGGCAAGCAGTATTGCCAAGAAAGTCGTAATTTTTCACTTAGTACAATGCATCCCTTCAGCTTTCTATCTTAAAAGTTTACGCTTGTAAGAATGTTTTTTACCTTAGTTGTCCAAAGGACAGTGTAAGACTTTCTTTATACATGTGAAACTGAAATAATTTGATTCAGGGTATGAATTCACGCAGGCCACTTATGAGAAGATGATAGTCTTGCATAGGTTCCCATCACCTACTATTAAAAGTAATATATATAGGAAAAAGCAAATCTAGTCACCTTGCAATTAGCAAAATGAAAATCTTTTTTTAGTCTATAGGGAAACATCTCTCACAATAAAGTAATTAATAATTTCTTTTAAACAGTAGTCTTCAGTAAAATGTAAAACCAATATTAAGTGTGTCAAAACGACAGTATTTTATTTCAGTTAAAAAAACAATTTAAAGATCCTACTGAACGATGACATCACTATTTAGCATTACACAATTCTCAAGGAGTGACGGACACAAATACTGAAGGGTGCTCTAGTAAACCAGTAAAACTAGTTATATGCTCAGCATGTAGGACAGAAAGGAGCAGCTAGGACAGAAATTTCAGATTCCAATTTTTAGAGTTATTTATCATCTACCATTCTACTCATCCACCTTAAACAAAATTCATGCTTTTGTGGAAACAGTTCATGTAAAGCACAATTTCTTTAAACATCTTTGAAAACTTTGCATCCTGACAAAAGCTGACAAAGATTTTATTTTTCTGCATCCCACTATTCAGCTTCTTCCAGTCCAGCTCATGTACAAAGCTGGATTTTTTCTGCCCTGTAAGGGCTCCACTAACCCAACCCATTTCATTTCTGTATTACATACTCCAAATCTTACAGCCTTCTATCTTCCACACAAACCACTCCAAGAGATGTGACAAGTAGGTTTTAAAACCAAAACACATTTATTGTACTATCTTCCCTCTTCTCAACATAAGTACACCATCTAGACCGCCATGATTCCTCCCTCCCCTTTAAATGAAAACCAGCCAGTCTCAAATCTAGGCTGAGGTTTCTTGCATTCTAGTAAATCATTCAGGGCCACTAATACCACAATGTTTACCCCAAAGTTTACAGTTTGTGTCTTATCCTCCTGACTCTCACTATTAAAAAACTGGCTTTCCCTAATTGCCTTCAACATAATTGGTTTTCTCCCACATTGTACCACTCTCAGATTTCTGGTCCCGCACTGTTTTGCTTTCCTGTTTATCAAGCTTGTAATACAGAAATTCATTCAACCACAATCTTAGTATATAAAAAATTAACTCCTGTTTTTTTCAGATATGTCTTCCCCTAAGGATTACCTTAAATGGTACGGTGTCAGGTAAACTTGAACTTCTTTAAAATAAGCAACAAACAAAACTTACAGCCTCCACATAACCTCTTTCTTAGTCTATTGCTCCATAATACTCCAGAGAGCTGCCTCAGTGTCATCTTTCACAAAAAAAATCACCATACTGCAGAGATTGGAAGGCACCTCTGGAGGTCAACTACTCCAGATGCCAGGCTCTAAGTGAGGTAACTAGACTAGGTTGCTAAGGACCAGCCAGTTTTTCCCATCTTCAAGGACAGAGCCTCCACAAGTGTTCAGCCATGAGTGTCCTCTTTGCTTTAAAATTACAGTCTTTCACTTGAATTTGCCCTTGTTGCTTTTCGTCTTGTCACTAGGCACCACTGAGATGAGTCTTGGACCTCACATCCTTCACTCCCCCAAACAATCACATATTCACACACATCAATGGGATCCCCCTGAGCCTTCTGCAGGCAGAGTTCTAGTTCTCAGTGCCTCCTTGTGTGTCGCATGCTGCAGTCACACCATCATCTCTGTAGCCCTAAGCCAGATCTGCTCCAGCATACCCATGACTCATACTGGAGAGACCAAGACTATGCTCTGCACTCCAGACACAGCCTTTCTGGCGCTGTGTAGAACAGAAGGACCACCTTCCTCAGCCTGCTAACAATGCAGCAATGGCTTTCTCTGCCAAAAGCATGTCATGGTTCAAAATCAAACTGATGTTTGATTGGCTGATTGGCACCAATCAGCACTCACAGGTCCTTTTCCGCCAAGCTGCTTTCAAACCTGTCAGTCCCCAGCCTGCTCTGATGCACAGAGTTATTTCTGCCAGGTGCAGGACATGGCATTTTCCTGGGTTGAACTTCATAAGCTTCCTGTCAAACCATTTCTCCAGCCTGGCTGGGTCCCTCTGAACTCATCTGGTCATCTGAGAGCCACTCTTTTCAGTTCTGTACCATCAGCAAACTTGCTGATAATGTCACACACTCCATGTCATCAATGAAGACGTGAAACACTACTGGCACCAGCAATTAATGACACCTGACAATTTTGTGCATCTCAAACTTAGCATTCCTTCAGTAGTTTCCATCTTCTATCACAAGCTTTTATTATCATATCAATGCACTGTGCTTACAGCAAACTATGAAAATTTGTTTCAGCTTCAAGCAAGAGGTGAACTTAACCTTAAACAGACATTTCCAGCCTAAGAACTCCAATATCCTTCACAGTGTTGAAAAAAGTGGCTTTAATCTCTGACTCGAAGTTGTTAGAGGAGATTGTCCCACTCTGCTCTGTGCTAGTACTGCCTTCCCTCAAGTCCTGTGTGCAATTTTGGGCACAACGATATAAATATATATACGAAGCTGTTAGAGATCATCCAAAGGAGGGCAACCAACATGGTGAAGGGTCTGGAGGTGAAGCTGTATGAGGAGCAGCTGAGGTCACTTGGTCTGTTCAGCCTGGAGAAGGCGAGGCTGAGGGGAGACCTCACTGTAGTTACAACTTCCTTGTGAAGGGAAGAGGAGGGGCAGACACTGATCTCTTCTCTGCAGTGACAGTGACAGGACCTGGGGGAATGGCCTGAAGGTCAAGGAAGGTTTAGGCTGGATACTAGAAAAAGGTTCCACTCCAAGGAAGCAGTCAAAGCATTGAGTCTTCCAGCACTAAAGAAGTGTTTGCACAACCCTGTCAAGCATATGGTGTGACTCTTGGGGCTGTGCAGGAACAGGAGCTGGACTTCTATGATTCTTGTGGGTCCCTTCCAGCTCAGGATATTCTGTTTATTCTGACCTCTGTGTTCTCACACCCTATCATTTTCCTGTGTTCCTCCCCAGCAACTTGACTTCCAATCTTTGCCTTGCTATCTTTCAGATTTTCCTCTGCTACAATGTTGTTATCCACTTGCTGAAAACCCATACAACATGAATTTTTATGGATGTAACACTTGCAGCAAACACTTTGGGATTTCTGCATAAAGTATGGCCCGTCATCAATGCACTGATTATGGGAGACAAGGGTTACTGAGGGAAAAAGCAGGAAGACAAAATATCACCCCAGATCAAACAAAAGACTCAAATAACTTTCTAACTTTTCATGCCTCTCCAATGTCCCAGTTTATGGTCAAACACCTAAGTATTGCTTTTGCTTGTTTTTAACCCTCGAAGAATTTTGGCAAAAAGACACCGCTAATCAGATCATGAATTTGCTTTGCTCCCTGCTCCACACACACAAGATCATAGACAACAATCTGTTTGTTGTTGGAGTCACCAACACTTTACATCATCCTTGTCATCAGCTACATAACTGGAAAAACTATTTACCTTGAGGAAGACAACCTGCATAAAAACATTTAAGTGTAAGTTGTTCAAGTGGAATAAAGGTTCATTTAAGTCACATACCCAAAAATTAACATGCTAGAGGTCTTCCAGCCACCTCCTGGAGAAGCTCCAGTACAATCACACTTTGCAGTTCTCCAAGTCTGGTTATCAACAGGAGGCAAGGGCACCTCTCACCTCATAAAGGAGTAGTGGGATTATCTCCATCAGATTCTACCAAAACGTTTGTTCACTTATACCTGGTAACACTTGATAGTAACAGGAGAGCTCTCTAAACATTGCATTTTAAATTAGATACACACTACAACCTACCTGGCTCCTATCTGCAACAAGATGTGTCTGCAGTTCCACAAACCAAAGAAAATGCAACTCAATCATGGCTAATTGATTAAGTACTGCTGCCCTTAACAGCTACCTTACCCAGTCTCTTGCCAGACACTGGAAAATATAAAAAAAGTCCAAAAGAGGAGACTGTCCCACCAACACACAAAAAGGTGAAAATGAGATGACAATGAAAAGCAGAGAGATTAGAGTAGGATAAACACGGACACAAATTACAGACTGAGCAGCAAGAGACAGTCAAAGAGGAAAAAAAAGAAAAAGGGTTGACAAGACAAACAAACAGGCCCAAGAGAAATAAAATTGTTATTTTCTTAAGAACTAAGTGTCATAATTACTATGCAATAAGAGATTATCAACCAAAGTATCAAAATGACTTAAAATTAAAAAAAAAAAAAGCAGAAGTTAAACATCAGCTATGTGGAGGTTTTTGTTCAGGTTTGGAAGCCACGTTTAAGAAGTTTTTCCGTGTTACGGAAGCACCTCAGAAAACTTCAGTTTTATGCATCTGTGCAAACGAAATTTCTTCCTTGTGTCCATACCCACAGTAAGGCTACTAATTACATCTGGGTTTTTTATTACCTGTATATGTTTCTGGAAAGTCTTGATTTTTTCACTCAGCAGACAAGGCCCAGTTACACCCAAATGCCACATAAATGCAGAATTCAGTATTTCTTCATTGACTACAGTAACTAAAAGCTTTGTAAAAGAATTTGTCTAAAACCAGCAGTATGTTTATCAGTTAAGTGACATGCATTACCCTTCCCACTTACACCTGGGAACCAAGACAATGAGCAACCTCAGTATCAACTGACTGTGGCCACCTTAAAGTCATTCCATTAAGTGCTATAATTAGAATTGCCACTGACAACTGGGACAAGAACAATGAAGACTCAAACCCAGAACATGACTTCACATGAGTTCAGCTTTTCTGACCAGATAAATAAAGACAGAAAGACAAATAAACAGCTTAAGAGAGTTACCAAACATAATCTGATATTTTTAATGTCTTTATTGGGGATCCAGACAATGAGATCAAGTGCACTGTACGTTTGCAATGACATGAAATTGGCCAGGAGTGTTGATTTGCTGGAGGGTAGGAAGACTCTGGAGAGGGATCTGGATTGATAGGCCAGTACCAATTCTGAGGTGGTGGGGAGGTATAAGTGAGCTGCTGTGGGAGCTTAATTTCTGTCTGGGTTTAAGCCATGACAGTGGTTCAACAAGGCGAACTGCAGGGTCCTGCTCTGGAGTCTAACAACCCCATGCAGTGCTACATGCTGAGGGCAGAGTAACTGGAAAGCTGCCCAGCAGAAAAGGACCTGGAGGTCCTGGTCAATACTTGCCTGTACATGAGCCAGCCATGTGTCCAGGAGGCCAAGAAGGCAAATGGAATCCTGGCTAGTATCAGAAATATTATGGCCAGCAGGACCAGGGCAGTGATTGTCCCACTTCACTTGGCACTGGTGCAGCCATACCTCAAATCCTGTGTTCAGTTTGGGGCACCTCACAACAAGGAAGACATTGAGGTTCTGGAGTGTGTCCAGAGAAGGGCAACAAAGCTGAAGAAGGGTCTAGAGGGTGAGAAACAACTGCGGGAGTTGGGGTTGTTAAGCCTGGAGGAAAAGAGCATCAGGGGTGATCTTACTGTTCTCTACAACCCTCTGAGCAGAGGGTATAGCCTAGTAGAGGTTGGTATCTTCTAGGCCACCACTGACAGGACAAGTGGACGTGGCTTCAAGCTCTGTCAGGGGAAGTTCACGTTGGATATCAGGAAAAATTTCTTCATGGAAAGGGCTGTCAAGCATTGGAATGGACTCTCCAGGGAGGCTGTGGAGTCACTTTCCCCAGGGATATTCAAGAAATGGGCAAAGCACTTGATGCTAAGGCTTAATTGATGAGATGGTGATCAGTCAAAGGTTGGAATCAATGACCTTGAAGGTCTTTTCCAATCTAAATGTTTCTATGTTTCAAACCCATTCAAAGTAGAGGAAAGAGGTGGCAAGAATCAGATTTTGCAAATGCAGTATGGAAGAACAGTACCTTAGATATCCAAACCCTACAACTTTCAATCCAATTACAGCATAAACCAATGCAAAAGAAACACTGTCTTGATCCTAATCTCAACAACTGCTGAAAGCATTTCAAGACAAAAAA
>VZTZ01014615.1:59236-88461 GCA_013400955.1 Drymodes brunneopygia
AAAGGCAAGCAGAAGCTACTGAGCAAATCTTTGATATCCATTAATTCAATTTGGAACGTGTGGACTGCAGGAGTGAAGAGTGAGGCGGACTGAGAACTGGGTGAACAGCAGNTGATTAAGGGACTGGAGCATCTCTCATATTAGGAAAGGCTGAGGAAGATGGGCTTGTTCAATGTTGAAAAGAGATGACTGAGAGGAGACCCCATCAATGTCTATGAGTACCTGAAGGGAGGGTATCAAGAGGATGGAGCCAGGCCCTTCTCAGTGGTGCCAAGCAATTGGACAAAAGCCAGAAACTGAGGCACAGAAGTTCCACCAGAATATGAGGAAGGTCTTTACTTTGCAGGTGACTGAGCACTCTCTGGGAACAGGTTGCCCAGAGAGGTTGTGGAGTCTCCCTCACTGAAGATATTCAAGAATTGCCTGGACACAATCCATTGCTTTTGGATGAACAGGGATGGATGAACCAGATGACCCACTGTGGCCCTTTTCAACCTGATCAATTCCGTGAGCTTGCTTTCCATAAGGGCTGAGGTTTATCACAGGTACCTTATCAGGTGCAGTAGACCAGCAAGAAAGGAGAACAGATAAGCACAAGGAAAGCAAACAGAAATTCAGGTATTTTCTAATCCTAGTAGTGATGCAAGAGTGGCCTTTTACTTACGAGAGGAAAACATCTACAAAGGGATGCATTCTTAATCCCTTCCCCACATACCAACTGAAAATTCCTCTGCCAGGTTCTATCTGCTCTGTCAGTCACTAGAATGCAAACACTGCTCACAAACTCTTAAGGCATTTTTGCTTGGACTTATCCAAGAAGGATCTGACTCACTATATATACTTGCTTTACTAGTACTATCATTATTTCTCAAAACAAAAAGAAGTGTGCTTATGGCTGGCACAGAGTACCGTGCTCTTTCAGCTGTTCTGCCGAACAGCCGTTGCACAGTCACACATCACACATTTTCTAAGTCCTGTGCACTCTGGTCTCCCGCTATCATCGGGAAAGCCACCCTTTACAGGTGTATACCGGCACACAACAAACACCAACCCTTCCCCAGCAGCACTAAGGGCAACGGAGCAAAGATCACGGCACAGAGCAGGAGGCAGAAACCCAGAGGACAGTTTTTACCGTAAAACCGACAGCAGAGATACAGCTGTGCCCTGCGCACGGCCAGCCCGACCCCTGGGTCCCTCGGCGGGGTGTGCGGGAGCCACAGCGCAGGGAGGCAGGCGGTGGACGGGGCCCGCTGCCCCGGCGCGATGGCGGGTGGGTGACAGAACAACGCCGGCGCCATCCCCCCGCACCCCAGCGCTTACGTGTAGATGATGGACATGAAGTGNGGCGCGGCAGAGGCGCTGTCTCGGTGTTGTCCAACTTTGGTGTTGACCGCTGAGGAGACCGCAGCCCCTTATCCACAGAGGCAGAGATCGGGGGCAGCCGGATATTGCCGGTATTGCCGAGCATCTCTGAGGAGAGACTGTGGGAGCTGGGCCTGTTCAGTGTGGAAAAGCGAAGACTGGGAGGGGATCCCATTAATACGTATAAATATCTCAAAGGCGGGTGACAAGTCCAAGGTGCCAGAGTCTTTTCGGCGAGGCCCAGCGACAGGACAGGGAACAGTGGCCATAAACTAAATCAGAAGAAGTTTCACCAAGAAGACCCCCTCAACGTGAGAAAAACTTCGCACAGGTAGAGCACTAGCTACACAAGGAGGTCATGCAGTCTCCTTGTCCCGAGACATTTCAAACCCACCTGCACGTGCCTCTGGTTTACCTGTTCTAGGTGACCCTGCCTTGGCAGGGGGGTTGGATGGGACGATCTCCAGAGGTCCCTTCCAACACTAACTGCTCTGTAATTCTGAGATCTACTACAGAGAGGCTGGTATAGGGCTGCTTGGCCTTTGTTATTTTTCTTTATGGCTTTTGAGTCCGAACACTTTCTTGGTGATGTTGAATGCTGCAGGACGGGATTGCTATTTCTAGCATAGGTGTGCACCTGTCAGTTGCTGGCGGTGCTGACCTCTGTGAGTCAGAGCAGCTGCTCCAAGGACTGGGGCAATTCCAGCAGTCATACTGCCATCTGTGGAACCCAAGCAGTGCTAAAGCAACCTGGTGACTACCAGCCTTGGCTACGTTTGGGTTAGTGCCCAGTTAATGAAAGAGTCAGTTGCTCCTTACTAATCCTCTGAGCTAGCTATTCTTGCCTTTATTTCATTGCAGTGTTTATGGTAATTCCTATTACTGTGATGTGGCTCCATTTTTCAGGGGATTCATATGCAGAAATCTGCCAACACTTCTGCTCTCTTTTACAGTTCAGCATTTTTGATCTGGGGTCAGAAGTGTCAACTTACCTTTTTTTTGCTTATTGTGTAATCGGCAAACAGTCATTGCATTAACTGTTTTAAATTTAACTCCATTAATCTGGGGTATGCTTTGAGAGGATAAAATGACTTGACCAGCTGTGCCTGCATACTGAGCTTGCCGGAAGAAGCGTAGCCATACATAAGAGACTGTGTTTTCCTGTACATGAGAAGGTATACTTTTTCTCAGGACTCCTGACCAATAACACAAGCTGAACATTGCAGTGTGTGCATGTTCTCTAATAACCTTTTTTCCTCCACAGCTCTATCTTATTCATGTAGGTAAAGAAGTGTTCATAAATTCTGCTAAGAACTCAGTTGTGGTTTTGAAAAGTATTCTAGTCACCACAATAACTGTAGAAAGAATTGGGTTTTGAGTTAGCTTTAGTTATATATGAGACGTTAGGATATAGCAATTTAAAGGCAACTTACTGACAGAAAAGACGGGATCTCACCTGGTGTGGAATCGACCAAATTAAAAGTATAGTTTAAAACTGAAACTGAAAAGCTAATAACAATTGGTAAGAACAGGTGAGGTATCAATCCCTTCTAGTGCCAACACTGCCTGTGTAGTCTGTTAGTTCCTGGTTAATGTTAGTTTCCACTTAAATAAATCATGGGGCCAGCAACATGTCTTTTCACTGGCTTCAGTGATTTCTTATTATAACTTCCTTAAAAATAACTTTTCAAGTAAAACAAATTACCTTAATTTTCAAATTCCCCTATTGTGTTTGTCTGTCATTTGTAACTGAAAGTGGCAGGTTTTTTTCTATTTGTTCCTGCATTTAGAGTCTAATGATCACAGTT
The DNA here is from genome assembly GCA_013400955.1 of Drymodes brunneopygia. Lineage (NCBI taxonomy): Eukaryota > Metazoa > Chordata > Aves > Passeriformes > Petroicidae > Drymodes > Drymodes brunneopygia. The sequence goes on from VZTZ01014615.1 coordinate 62,407, forward strand.
ATATTGATTTAAGATTGCCTCAATGAGTTTCATAGGCATTTTTTTAGCCATAATTTGAATTGCCATGCTCAATGTTGGCACACTCACAAGACTAGTTGAGTCAGAGAATTCAGAGCTGATACATATGAATTGTTGGAATATAGCTCATACAACCATTACCTGGTTGGCTTGCATATCTTTTCTAATGCAGAGCCTATGCAAAAGAGTATCTTGGCTTAAAATATGGCAGTACAGGGAACTGAGGAAGATTGAGGGCCTGTCTCCAGTAGTCAGTAAAGCATATAATCACAGTTTATTAAACTGAGGCAGTAAAGTTTATTTTTCGTCCTAGTAGGTGTCTGCCTGGGAGATTAGATTGAGAGGCTGCTTATTGTGCAACAGGTAGGGTTAACTTTGCTGAGGCTTCTTTATAAATAAAATTACTTCTATACTTTATCAAACCATACTCATGAATGAGCAGTCCTCAAGCAATGTTCCATGGAAAAACACCAAGCTAGCATAAATAACTTTGTCTAGAAAAGGATCCACCTTTCTGCCATCCTCTCTGGGATGTTTTTCTGCCCTCTGGTTGTATGGGAAGAACTCTCTCATGAGGTGTTTTAGGTAAAAAGCTGCAGTGTTCAAGCTGATGTATGGTTTAAAATCAGAAGCTTCAATATACTTTTAGGTTTGTAGTGGAGGAAAATCAGGTATGGTAAGGCCTTCAACCTGAGCAACTTCTCTAGTCAAACCTGCTGCCACGTGGATTCTTTCAGCAGGTATATTAAGGCTAGTGGGGGAGCAAAGTGTAAAGGTTGCCTGAAGCATGGGGCCACCTGGAATTGTGACAGTTCAGTAGTAGGGGATGTACACTTAGTCTCTGTTACTGTGGAGTGCAACAATTCACAGAGAGCAGTGTTCTTCAAATAGTGCAAATCTGCCTACTGAAAGGTGCCTCATTATGCCTTGGGGCATGATACACCCTGGTGTTTTAATCAGGTGCTTGGGACTTAATGCAAATGTGTACTACGTTTAAATTAAAAACAAAATTAGCCCTCCCATGTGCTATGAAGCTGCTTTTCTTGGTTCATTCATCATTTTGCCAAAATATTGATTAATTTTAACAGTTAGTGTGGTTTGTTGCAGATTGAAAAAGATTATTTTAATAGAGATCTCCATCATAAAGGCCCTAAGTGGCCTAGATATGAGACTTGTTCCAACAACAAAAATGATGCAATAGAAACACTCATGTCATTTTGAACTGATAAAAAGGGATAAATATAATTAGATAGTTACAAAGGAACAATAGTGAATTAACCTGGAGTGATGTAGATATTAATGCTGAGAAGGCTGTGGAAACCAAAACCACTAAAGTTTCTTGTTCTGGTATATCTGTGAAAGGTTTTAACCCTACACAGACCTCCCAGTTTTCTTCTCAACCATCAGTTTCTGTTGAAAACCATTGCATACATAAGCTTTGGAGAGAGAAAATTGATCTGTCTCCATCTTCAGATGGCAAGACAGTTCGTCACCTGAATTACGGTTAAAATTGTATTTAAGATCTGCTGAAATGCTATTTCAGAATTTGTGTTAGTGTTTCCAAGTGTACCTTCTCCAATTCACTTTATTATTACTGCTTCTGTTTAGAATGGTATCACTGAGGTTCTGGGCAAATAGAAGGCAAGGATAAATTTGCCTTCTCTTGCTTATGTGTCATTTTCTTTATGAAAATACAAAAATAAGGGGACAGACAGTGGAATTTTTCTCTTTGTTTAATTATTGGATCCATTAATGCATCCGCACTCTGAAATTGCTTTGTAAAACACTTTATTATAAAGGAAATATACATTGGTAAGGATTGTGTGTCTTTGAAACTTGGTTTTAGTAATTTAAACTCTGAGATATCTGTCTTTTAATAAAAATCCACTGTTGTTACTTTTCTTTTAATTAAATTGAAGAAATGTGTGTATTACAGCTCTGCATGCTTGTTATTATATAAATATTCTGTCTTGCATCTTCCTCTTGTTTAAATGTTTAGATTATGAAAAAGGTATGCAGTTACTAGTTGGATTTGATACAGAAATCTATGCAATTGCTCATTGCTTATTAACCTCCATCCCTAAGTGAGTTCAGAACTTTAATTAAGTCCTAGAGCACTTGTAGATATAAAAGTCTGTCTAGTAGGGGTGAAAGAGAGAGAGCAAAAAGAGACAGTTCTGCCAGTATCCTCTTTATCTGGCAGTAACAGGCTATGTTATCAGCATATGTGAGTGGCCTGTGAGGTTTAACAAATGTAGTTCTAGGTCAGGCATAACACAGTCTTTCTTTTGTCTAGTACTGTGTCTCAAAAAATTGAACACCAGAAGAAATAGACACCAGAGCTCTTATGCCCAAGGGCTGAAAAAGTTAAAGCTACAGGTTGCAGTGAAACCTCAAAGTAACAAATCTGAAAGGAATAAAGCCTCAGTACTTTTGATCTTCAGAAATAATTTTGTAATAGAACATGAAAGCAGTTAAAAAAAATCTCAAACAGTAATGTTTCAGGTACATATATTTTTCATGACAAATTGATCCAGATTGATTAACCTATAAAACTCCCAAGTATTGCTGTTGGAAATTATTATGCTTATGCACTCAGCATTAAATTGTGGAATACTTGGAGAATAATTACATTTAGAAAACCAAGGTAAATAATTTCACAGAGCCACAGAATAGCTGAGTTTGGAATAGATTTCTAAAGGTCATTTATTCCAACTTACTCCTTGAGCAGGGTCATTGAGAGTAATTTGCTGAGTTTGGAGTCAGTCTCCATCTTCATTACTCCACCCGACCAGGTATTTGTGTACATTGGTAACATTCCCCTGGGCCTTCTGCAGTTTGAACAATCCTGTTTCTTTTGTCACTCCTCATAAGTCAGATGCTTCAGTCTCTGTCATCTTTGTGACCCTCAGCTGGTCTATTTCCATGCTATTACATGTAGTGGCAATGCACGTAACAATGAAAGCCAGGATGATGTTGGCCTTCTTTGTCTAAAGGGTACATTGCTGCTTGTGGTCAACTTTGTGTCCCCCTGCACCCCCAGGTCCTTCTCTGCAAAGCTGCCTTCCAGTCAGTTTGCCTTCAGTGTGTGCTGCTGCCTTTGGTTGTTCCTCCCCAGATGCAGGACTTGGAATGTTCTTCCTTGAATTCCATGTAGTTCTTGTCAGCCCATCCCTTGAGACTCAAAATCCCTCTGGATTGCAATCCATCCATGTATGTTGTCAGCCACACCTCCCAGTTTTGTATCATTTGCAAACTTTCTGAGGGTTCAAACAGCACTGGCCCTACTACTGACACTTGATGCATTCCAGTAGTGACTGGCCTCTGGCTGGACTTCCTGCCTCTGATCACAAGGCTTGGAGCCTGGCTGCCCAAGGCAGCTTTCAGTTTACTTCACCACACCCTTATCTGGTTTACTGCTTGTCATTTTTTCTATGAAGATATTACGGGAGACACTGGTAAAAGCCTTCCTGAAGTTCAGATTCACAACTTCCAGTTACCACCCTTTTTTCATCAAACCAGCCATCTGGTCATAGAAGGCTACATAGAGAGTTGGTTCCCACTGCATAAGTACATTTCCTATGATCTTTCTTTTGCTACAGGGTACTTCGCCATCCTTCACATTCTTCGTCAGATTCAACTCCAGATGGACTCTGGCTTTCCCTCTGTGCTCAAAAAGTGCGTCTGTATTCCTTTTGAGCTGCATGTCCTGCTCCCACCTCTTGTAAGATTTCATTTTATACTTGATTTTGGTAAGATCTTGCTTATTCATACAAGCCTTTTCAACCTTTTATCTTTATATGCTCTGAATATGTTCCATTTCTTTACCACTTTCTCCTAACTCTCCTTTAAAGTTCTTATTCTTCACTTCAGGAGCCACATTTTGTAAGGGTTTGTTCTCCAAGGCCCACCTCCATATGTTTGCTCTGGCTTATCCTCTGTTACATACTCCAGAGTTTCTCCTTTTAATTTCCATTTACCAATGAGCAAGAATAATGGGGCTTTGTTGTAAGTAAATGTTAACAGGTCATTTTTTCAATTTTCATATGCTCCCTTTTTATTCCTTTACCTCCTCTTGTCTCCATTTTTATTTTGAAATTTTCAGAACAAGGATTATCCCTCTGAGATGAAAAGACATTAGTTTTCAATACACAGATTGTCCCAAAATTGTCATATCTACGCACCAGTGTTTTATTTTTTAAAAAAATGTCCTATAAACAAATTACATGCTTCTTCTGGGGCATATCATGCTCTCCTCACCTCCTAGAAAACAAAACCATCTGGCCACGGTATTTTGATTATGGCTAAGGAAGATGGCCAGGAATCTCTCCGTGTGTGGTGGTATGAGAAAAAGAGGGTGGTGATCAGGGGTGAGAGCATCTGATTGAAAAAGTGTGATAGTTATGATATTTTTCACATCTGAAGGGCAAAAGAAAACAGTATATCTATCTATATGTATATCTATATATANCTCAGGGTTGTTTGGGGTTTTTTAAAAGCTCTAAGTCCTCTCACTTTTGGGGTTAGCTTTGCTTCAAAAATAATCCCTCTGTTCTGGTGTTTTAAAAGTCATATCTCTAAGGAATATTAAGCAAACGGGTTTTTTTTAAGAACAAAATCTGTGGCAGGGATTATTACGAAAAAATCATTAAAATAAAGCTCCTTAATAGCAATGTAGCATTAAGAAGCAGGCCTTCTTTATTACAGCACTGGATGCACACAGGATAGCTCTCCCAGCTGAGTATAGAAAACTCTTGCTTTTATGCTGCATTTTACATAATATTAATTGATTTTCCTGGAATAAACATACATATGATAATTATTTCCCCGAAATTATTATTATTAAATGTTCCCTCCCGTTTGCACATGTGTTCTTATGTCCCAGGGTTTCCTCTGGTGGTCCTAAATCCCAAAGTTATAGCTGACTGTTGGATGAACTGGTGTTACCTCCCAAATATGGAAGTAATTTTATTATTTTGTACCTCTTCTTGGTTAGCATTTAACATGATCCTGCAGAATAAGCGTTGTGTGATTCTATTGGCTACTGGTTTTGCAGCATAACCATTGTATTTTCCCACCAGCTGAGCAAATAGTTCTTCATCTGACAGNTCCAGGGACAGTGACTCCACCACCTCCCTGGGCAGCCCAACTACTCTTTCTGTGAAGAACTTGTTCCTACTGTCCAGCCTAAACCTGCTCTGGCGCAGCTTAAGAGACTCTGTCTTCTCATCTTGTCCCTGGTTCTCCCTTGCCTGGGAGAAGATACCGACCCCCACCTGGCTACACCCTCCTTGTGGTGAGGTCTCCCTTGAGCCTCCTTTTTTCCAGGCTAAACATCCCCAGTCCCTCAGGACTTGTGTTCCAGACTCTTCACCAGCCTTGTATCCCTTCTAAAGATAGATTATATAGATAGATATGGATATAGATATAGATATAGATATAGATATANGCTGACTGTTGGATGAACTGGTGTTACCTCCCAAATATGGAAGTAATTTTATTATTTTGTACCTCTTCTTGGTTAGCATTTAACATGATCCTGCAGAATAAGCGTTGTGTGATTCTATTCGCTACTGGTTTTGCAGCATAACCATTGTATTTTCCCACCAGCTGAGCAAATAGTTCTTCATCTGACAGCAGCATGTACATGGAATTTCACATGCTGAGCAGAATATATATCAAAATATAATTATTATTTTTAACCAAGAAATACATTAGAGAAATATTGAGTACAAGCATAGAGAGGGAAGAAGAAGGTAATTTATATTTACATTTTAATCTGTTTAGGTAATGTTTTAAATTTATATTTTTCATTAATAGTTTTGAGACTAAAGTTGGATTTTTTTTCACAAGTATCTTAAAAAATACTTACTGTTAATTGTTCAGTTGGATACACACTATGCATGGACTTTTCACTCAGACTATAATTTATTGTTTTATTAATGAAACTCAGTTGGCCATTGACATCACCTCATAATGGCCAATGTGTATTTCAATTTTATAAAGCTAAGGAAAAGAATCAAGCAAAATTGGAAATTTATTAGATAGCTACATATTTCATGATTTTCAGAGGAGTAAGCATTCATTCTACATGAGAGTTTCTGAGTTTTCATCAATGCAAACCTTCGTGGAAATTAAAAATGCTGAGTGCAAGTTAAAGGTATACTACCATTAGAAACATATAATGAAGTTTCTTTTTCCACGTTCTAGACCCAAGCAGACGCTCAGGGTTCTTTGCATCTCTCAACCCTTTTTACTGCAAAACTGTTGCATTCTTGTTTTGCCAAGCAAGGATAGCCAAGAGCATATTCTAAAGTCATAGTGGATTCAATGAAGGGCAGGTTGTCTGGGGACTTAGCAACCAAAGGCATACATCAAGGGCTTGAACTGGGGGAACGAATTTGGTCAGGGAGTAACAGAACAGAAATTGCGGTCAGGGAGCCCCCTTGGGGATCAAAAACATGAGTGTTTTTGTAAGCCAAGAGTAAAAGCCAAAAAGGGTGCAATCAAGGGGAGAGAATCTAGCCACAGAAGTGAGCTAAATAGTGATGTTTCATGACCAAATGCAACATTAGATCTAAGAGTAATGTTTTTTTGCTTCCAAGACTGAATGGGACACTAGATCTAAATGTAATGTTTGTTGTTTCCAAGAGCAAGTATTTGATGCTCCAAGAATACATATATACACAAATAACAAATTTAAATGCATCTATGGATACTGACACTGAAATTACTCCTTAAAAACTCTTGGGCCCCAACATTGGCACCACGGTACAAAAATGGTGGCTAGGGTAGGAGATGGTTCCTGAGCTCAGTCAAAGCAGATCCAGGAGCAGCTGGAAAGCACACAGTCCTTTCTCGCTACTACAGCCATGACAGCCTGGAAGCTAGATGGGTGAGTAAAATTATAACGATGTTTTGGTCATTACTTATCAAAGCTTAGAGGGTGGAGGTGAAGTGCTTTAGAAAGATAGTTGTCTTAGAAATCAAGCTCAGCCCTGCCTTGAAGCAGAGTGGCCAGCAATGTCTGACGTCCACATTAACACACTGATGACAAGATAACTCACGACTGAATATAGCCCAAGATATCTCACAGGGTTTCCTACTCCTGTCTCAAGGGCTGGAATTACAGCATATGCCATTAGCTTTGTCAGAGGCATCCCTAAGGAATATCTGTTTCCCAAATGGCTGTGAAAATATGAATTGTATTTGAGTCTTTCTCAACCACTACAGAATTGTCAAGCATCCAGGAATCACTCTGCACTCCTCTACGGAGTACTGAGATCTGCCTTCTGATATCTGTGAGTATTTGCATGCAGTTTCCCACAATATGAGTGGAGGTACAGGCTGAAGAGGGACAGAAAAGTTATGTGTAAGTAGCCAGAATGCACTGAGACATCTGTTCTAGCCATGTACTTGGTTCTCACCACAAGGAGTCACAGATTCATAGCACTGTTGAAAGGGACATCTTGGCTTCAATTTCTACCTGGCTGCTGCTGAAAGAATCTGAGGACAGTGTAACCTCAAGACAAAAATACACAGCTAAAATTGTTAAGAGGAAAATTTGTCTGACATTTTAAGAATACTGTTTTTAAAAACTATTTTTAACACTGTTCTTGAAGTGCTTTAGAAGCAGTTGTTTCTAAATAGCTGTTAACACAATATTTCAATCAGATATTAAGGATTCTAGAGTTGCTCTTTTAGCTGTTATTGATGCTCCTCCATCTTACCACAATGCTTTCTGATATCCCAGTTCCTTTCTTTAGTGAAACTAAGCTCAGTAATAGAGGTCACAGGAACATGATAAAAGCTGCTGTGCAAATACATTTCACAACCATACTGAGCAAGTTTTCCCAACTCTTCTTTTGGAACACCTCTTATTTACCACATCTAAGACAGGTATATGTCCTGCAAAAGCTGTACTTGCATTTCTTTAAAGGAGGTGCAAGTAACAGGCCCCTGTACCTGAGAAGCTCTGCTGTTCCAAATTGTATTGTGCATTTATGGCATAGTCCAGATCTGCTTTTTCAAATAGAGAAATGTTTTTTTCCAGAACAAAAGAACTGTTTTGTGCAGGACTTGCAGTAGCAGAGCCATTTTCCCAGTTGTGGGCTGAACTGGGCTAATAGGTCACGACTTCAGTAGCAACTCCTGCATGTGTGGGAGGTACACAGGGTGTGGTGGAAACAGAGTGTTTCCAGTTGGTGCCTCGGATGTTCCTTACCCAGCTCGCAGGGATCATCTATCCTGACCTATGCCCGTTTCCCACAGCAGTTACAGACTGGCTTTGCACAGGGACGTGCATCCAGTTAGAAGCAGTGAAGGTGACCTGAGATGTCTGATCTGCCAAGCTTCCTGTGTTGTTGGTCATTTGTATTTCTGCTGTGGTTATTTAATTACCACTTTCACAGTGAAGCAGCTGTGAAGTGGCTCAGAAGACTAATATACATTGAGTCTAGGCAGGCACAGTTTGAAACCTGAGTTTTCAGTTTCTCTTCAGATAACTAATATAAATGATTCTATCTTAAGTTCCTGTTTCTAAAAACATTCAATATTTCCATAGCATTTTCCTGTTCTTTGCAAAGGAAAGATAATCCTTAGTTATGTTGTTACATTGTGCTTGACAGGAGTTATTCCTTAAAAATGTGGAGAAAACTGCTGAGGAAATTAGCACGTTTCAGTTACCATTTAAGCCCATTACAAAAGCACCACAGTTTAATGTTCCTCTAAATTTCTTTGCAAAGGAATATTCTTATAATTAGGTGCACAACAGGTGAGAGACAAGGCTGAACTTTGATTTTTTTTCAATGGAGTCAGCTCTGAAAAAATAACTCTATTTTTAAAATACCAAATTAACAAAATTCTATGTACATTTTCCTTTCTCTAAGCAGAGCCTGTTTTAGTGTGTTGTAAATCCTAAGTTGTTAGAAGCTGTGTGAACTGGTTTCATGCTGAGGACTACTTACCAGTAGAAGAGATGGGGAGTTACTAGAGCTCTCAGCATCATGGTCTTTTCAGGTCATGACTTCTGTTTTACTCAGGAGTTCTCTTCACAGTTTGGTTTTCATGTTGACCCAGAGAGTGACTGTTATATAAAGATATGAAAATATCAACATATATGAATTTATGTGATTTGGTATGAATTGGTAGAATGCTCTCCAAAAGGATGGAATGTCAACTCGCTTCTGGAATCAACATGTCTTAGCAATCACCAGTGTCTGTTGTCAGCCCTGCTTACATTTGTAAGAGCAGAGTCTTGCCAGGAACAGAAGTATCAGCAGCTGGTTGTTGTTTTGTTAAGGTTAGTGATATCAATCTGGACATCAAGGATGAAACAGTGGGAACAGCTGCAGGATCTGTCAAAATTTCAACTTGTTCAGAAGCATGATCTGTTTCAGATACTGAAAAAAGTGAACAAACAAATGATTGAGTAATTTCCCCCAATTTCATTTAAGTTTGAGACCTCAGAACAGAGTCTGAAAGTGAAAGCCATACGGTTTTTGATATGTCTGTCTTGCTTGTCTGCAAGCCTTCTACTCATCTGTCTGTGCCAAAAATCCCTGTGCTACAAAAAAACTGCTCTTGGATCAGTCTTATCTTGAGTGCCCTTGGAGATGTCATTAATGTATTGGCACTGTGTCTGGGAGACACAGCTGCTGTGCCCTTTGCCTAAGGACAACAAGTTCAGTCCTTCACCAGTGAGTCATAACTGGGTGGATCAGCTGTAATACAGGGGACAGGTTAATTCTGCATGCTCATCATCATGAGCCATTGCTGCATTGCATCATGGATTCCAAACCCATGGTGTCAGTGTAAGGTGTGACAATTGATTTTGATAAGTAGGAAGAGTCTACAAGAGTCTACAAATTACTACACTCTCCAAAAAGGACTATTACAAGCTTATATCTTTTCATCCATTTCTTAGCGACTTGTTCTGGTTTTTATTACAGTTAAAGGTTCTTTTCAGGCATGTAGTTGTTGTAAGTTTGAATATGGAAAGGCTATATTTTGTTTCTGTGTATCACAGCCACAAGGTCCTGGGCACTTGCAAAAACCAGAAGATATTTTGTCTTCAGCTGACTTATCTCAGTTGAATCAGAAAAGTTTTATGCATCCCCTCCTAGTAACCTTGCCTTTGCCCTTTCATTCTTTTTCCTTCTCAAGCAAATAGAAATATTACTCAAGCACCAAATGTTTTGTGTGTGTGAGAGAGTACAAACATTAGATATGGTTAAATGGGCAATGTTTCTTGGCAGTCTAAAGCTATTTCCTTGCTTGCATATATATTTGTGTGCTCAGTATGGCCTTACCTTGCTTTTCATTGGGCTGTGACATGCTGTTTCTCAATGCCATGAGAGATCAGGCAGCTCACCTAGGAGGCTTGGATCACATGAACAGGTGTGGCTTTGAAAGAAACTCTAGACTATTTCCAGCAGGAACTTATTCACCACTGAGTCTTTTTGCAGTTACCTACTTGTGAGAGTGAGGCTGATAAACAAACTGTCATTGGGCAATACAGCTATGCTTGGCATGAAGTAATCAGCTTTTCCATAGGCTAAAAGAAAAGCTCCTGTGGCTGATTCAGACTTCTACATGGCAAATTACTCTGGTTAGAGGGCTGTGTGGCCAGAGAAATTGGAATGTATTGACCACAGTGCTTCTCTCTATCCCTAGGGAATGAGGAACAGGTGTCAGGTGTTTCATGAGGAGCAGGCACATCACACAGGGTCTGAACGCAACCTCTTTGAGAACCTTTAGGGAAACTTAAAGGGGTGAGAGCACAGGCCACCAAAGTCCTACGGGCAGAGTTTGGCACAGTGGTACAAGTCTACACTTAGATACTTAAAGGTTATAGTTGTGTTAGCATTAAGGCTCCAGCAAAAGTACTCCCAAATATTCTTCTGTACTTTTTCCTGCCAGTATTCTACGGAAACAGTTAAGTACCAAGAAAATGTGAAAAAGGTGTGACAGATAAAGCCAATTAATTAAGGAATGTCAAATTATGATTGTGAATACTTCCACAGCATTTATCTTATTCTGGGAAATGCAAAATAAATTACTTTGGTATGTTTTACCACATTTGTAAATACCCTCTGATTTAAAGGACAGATATCAGCACTTGGATTAAGGGGTGGGTAGGATGCTATTGTGCATTAAATATGCAGTCCATGACAAAGTATTGCTAAAGCAAAAGAGTAAGCAACATGTCAGCAACTATCATAATTGGTGTCCCAAAGGTGACTCCATACTGATGCAATGCACAAACAGTTCATACAGTCATGAAAGCATCAGGTTGGAAGGGACCACAGTGGGTCATTTGTTCCTAGCTCCCTGCTCAAGCAGGGTCATACATAGCACATGGCACAGGGTTGTGTGCAGATGGTTCTTGAATATCTCCAGTGAGGGAGACACCACAATCTCTCTGGGCAACCTGTTCCAGTGCATGGTCACCCACACAGTAAAGAAGTCCTTCCGCATGTTCCTCATTTATTTCCACTACTCCTTGTCCTGTTGCTTGGAACTACCAAAAGGACCTGGCTCCAGCTTCTTGGCACCCTCCCTTCAGACACTTGATGAGGTCACTTGATGAGATCCCCTCTCAGTCATCGCTTCTTGAGGCTAAACACACCCAACTCTCTCAGCCTTTACTCATGACAGATGCCCCAGTCCCTTAATCCTCACTGCCCTCTGCTAGACCCACTCCAGGAGCTCCATGTCCTCTCTTACTGAGGAGCCCAGAACTGGATACAGCATTCCAGGTGAGGCCTCACCAGGGCTGAGTAGAGGGGCAGGATCACCTCCCTCAACCTGCTGGCAACGCTCTTCATAATGTATCCCAGGATGTCTTTTTTGGTAGCCTAGTATTTAATATTTAACCCTGACTGCAATGGAACTATATTTACCTATACAAGCCTAAAGCCTGGCCCAGCAGTAAAAAGACACATTTCCCAATACTCAAGTAAGTCTGTGCTGCATGTCCAAGAAATTATTGAGATCTTCATTATTTGTCCTAGAAATGTTTTGAAGTTTTAAAGTTTTTAAGTTTTGTACCCCCTTTTGCGAAGACTGAAACAGAACAAAACCATTTTTTGCTCTCCTGAATCATGCTGTGGTTTCTGAAATAAATGTTGTTTCACATCTGATCATGCAGAAGTAATTTATATTTATCTTTTCCTACTGTACCTATACTTACGAAATTGAATGTTTGCTAACAGATTATTTCCTTTGATACAGTGAATACCAACATTCTTATATATACAGTTTGTAATTTTTACCTACATTTCTGAGGGCTAGGAAAATCATTCTCAATGCTATAATTTCCAATTAATGCAATTTTAAAATGTTTACTATGATAAAATCATAGCTACTTACATGCAAAATCTTCTAGATTTTTTATTATAATTTCATTTCACTTCTACTCTAAGTATGTTGCATACTCTGTGGTATTACAAAGAGACCAGACTGTTCCTCAATTAAGCTAAAACATGTAATTTTAATACAGTGGAGTATAGAGATGTCCATTTCATGTATAGAAATCCAATTCATAGTCCCTCTAGAGCAATGTAACAAATATAAAATACTAGAGAATAAAACACATATTTAAACACAGTAGCTGAATCAATTTTGCTATGATAAATTTGGCAAATAAGAATGCAAGTAGTTTCCATGTACTCAGGAATACAATTGATTCAAAAATTACGAAATTATTTTTGTATTAAGGTACAACATCACTTTCTAAGATGCCGCTAAATTAGGGCTTAATTTTAAATCATGCTCTCCTTAAGAAAGTAACCTACCTGTCTGTCCCTTTTCATTGGGCACATTACTGAGTTCTTCTGTTTGTTACCAACTTAAGAATAAAGGCAGTTTAAGTGGATGCATTGGTAGAACAGTGAAATGATCCTCCGCAACTTTACAGAGCTATGTAAACAGCAAAAAATGGCTTCAGGACATGGGGAATACTAAATATTTGTTACAACAGTCTTAAGCTGCTTTCTGATTCTGAAGGTTACTGAAGTGTTTTGTGAAATGTTTTCATTGAAAGAGAACCTCTTTGTTACACTTTCTAAGAAAGCTGGTAACATTACAGTGGTTCCTATCTGCCGGCTCCAATGAACTGAGTTGTTTTTCAAGACACTAACATGAAGAATATTTTATTCTAGTATATTGTTTCTTTGTTTAGTATCTAAATACTACAGCTATTTTCTGATATTATAGTCATATCTCAAACACTTTTCCCCTTTAGTCCCAAAGCCTGCTGCACTTCTCTTACTTTTTTAATCCACTCATTTTTTCGGAATGGGAATCTGTGATAACAGCCAGCTTTCCAAGGGTTGTAAAGCACCAGACCTATCTATTGTTCTGAGATTCAGAAACATGTTGTATCCTCTTTGGAACCACAAAGGAAACAACGTGTTAAAAATCCTTTCCATCCAAGAACTGGGCTCATATTCAGTGGCAAAGGGGCACCATAAGAACATATCCAAAGCAAAGAGGTAGTATGAGAGGTGACATTGATATCACAAATGCCACACATTTTTTGCTGTGCCATATATAGATTACTGTCTATGGATTCAACTTTTGGCTTCTATATGCTTAATATCCAGATGTCCCTGAGCAAATTAAATGCTCCCTGAATATTTTGCTCATTTTTGTGTGCTATGCACTTCTTCTAATTGAATCCATGAATCTGTAATTCTCTTTTTTATGAACCTCATCCTTTCAGACATGGGTATAAGAGGAAAGTGCCTATCTGACTTCAAAGGGCCCTCCTCTGCCCTGCACCCTGGCTGCGCTGCCGCACATCTGTAGTGGGCATCCTGCTCTGAATTTGCCCCTCTTTCTCTCCCTTCAGAAGATCAACCCCATTCTACAGCTGAAGGAGATCTACTTCTGGGGAAATGGGCTGAAATGAGCTTGAAGTAAGAGGGAAGGTGATGCCTACTTCAAAACATGAGACTGAGTACTCCACAAGTCTGTAGGAGACTTGGCATAATTTGTTTGCTGTGTTTGATGTAAATGCCTTGAACAGTGATCTAGGAATGAGGAGCCAGGTGTTCAAAGAGCTATCTTGATCTTCAGAGGCTGGAGAGCATCCTACCTCAGCAGTGACCCTGCCGTCCAAGCACTTCCCTTGTTGCCAGTGCTCACTTTTAGAACCTGACACAGCACATAGACTCATGTGCTCTCACTACTCACTGTAGTTTGATGCTAAAATTTCCAGCAGTCCAGTTGCTTTGTGCTGTCTTTGTGTGGAATAGTCAAGAGCCTACAGTGCCTAAACTGTCTTATGAGTAGTTTCTTCATTTCAGTCCAACTTCATCTCTCTTACTTCCTATTTGAGATGCCTTTGCAGGCCCTTGACTTCTAAAGAGAGCTAATTAAGGCACTCCAGTCTTAGTGATACAAATGATACTAAAATGAAGTACATGGTAAGTCATACTTAAAATACAGGTTTGAGATTGTCTACCATAAACATAGGCCAGGCAAAAAGATGATCATGGTAGCTGTAAATTCCCTGGGTACTTAGTCCTGGAGGACTAGCTGAAGTCCAGAAAGCCTTCCAGCACATTTCTATATGCTACAGGTCTGCTTAGACCCTTCTCAGCACATGCAGCTTCTTGCAGCTTCTTCATCATCTCAGCCTTAACCTGCTGCAAGGCAGGGAGGTCTGCAGCTCGGAGATCTATCTTCTGAAGTGCCTACATGGAAAAAAACATCTCTCCTGGATAGATGCAGGAGTTTTCCTTTTATTATCACTTTTGCTTTAAACATGCTGTAAAGGAGAAAAGATCTCACGTATCTGAGAAGAGGGACCCCATAACAAAAAAGAGGATGAAATTACATTGTGGTAAAGGAAAACAAAAAGCAGAGGTTATTATTAAAAAAGCTAAACCAACCAAATGAAAAAAATAACATTTTTTGTTCAGCCTGTGTTGGCAACAGAAAAAGGAGATCACGTGAGAGATGTGCAGGCCTTCATAAACCTTGACAGTCACCAGAACACGTTTTAAGAATGTAGTTCAGAAAAATAGGTGGCAAGAGTGTTTGGAAAAATGGTGTGCTGTGTGGTTTTGTGGCACACTGTCAAAGCCATGTGTGTGTCTAGCTTGCAACAACCACTGTGTGTGCAGCTTACCAAACAGAGACACCCTAATCATGTTTTGCAAGTTGGATTTCTCACTGAAATGAATCAGTAGCCAGCTGGCACATCAATGTGCAGGAATGTTTGTCCACAGAATGTTGTATTTCTGCTGATATGTAGTGAAGGGTAGCACTAGGAGTCATTACTAGCTAAGAATTTTACTGAGAGTATCTGCAGCAACACTTGGGTATCTCTAATGGCTGTGATTACAATTCACACAGTGCCAACCATGCCATCAGCAATGCACAAGGCAGAAGATAAATCTCTTCCTCTTTTCCCAAGGTTCAACATGTTTCTCCAGCTTTTTCTTCCAACTTATATCCACTTATATGACACTTTAATTTTTTATTCTATATTTTTTAGGTATATGAGATACAGAAAAACCTCCTTGTTGCACAACCGACTGGAGTAAAATGCTGTACTTATTTGCAGCCAGTTCAGAGAGGAGTAGGGTTTTGTTTCTATTAGTGTTGTCAGGGCAGTGGTTTTCCGTCACCAAGATCTTACTTGCTGTCACCTCACAGAAGCTTTTCCCCATTACAAATATTAACCACAAGCCCTAGAATTATGTTGTCTCTGTGTCTTTAGAAACTTTTCAAATTTTTGCCCAGTCTTGCTTTTCCATGCTGTGCTAAGCCCCCCCAACAGATGGTCAGTGATATTCTAGTGGTAACACTCCATTGCCTTCCCCTTCTATATACACAGTAGATTTCTGACAAAACTTCTTAAAAGTAAGATGATCGAATTTATGCGACATGTTTTGAAATCATAACTCTTAGGAAAAAAGCTAATTTCAACCACTGTCAGATCACATGAATTCAAATGGTGTGAAATTTGGTAGTGATTAAACAAAACCTGACCACATTGATCTGAAGTTTATGGCCAGTGAGACCATGGATTTTGATTCTAATCAGATTAAATTGGATCTGGCAGAGGGGAGAGGGACCTGGGAAAATGCTATTTATAAGCAGTTTAACTCAATGCTTAGGAAAAATTAAATGAGAACTGTTTGCTGAGGGACATGAGCAAAACTTTGACACAAGATGCTGTAACTAAGATTTTAAATTCTCTCTATTATTTTACATTTATTTGGCTTTATTTGGTTTTCATTGTAGACAGAGGCCCAGCATTT
The DNA here is from genome assembly GCA_013400955.1 of Drymodes brunneopygia. Classification (NCBI taxonomy): domain Eukaryota; kingdom Metazoa; phylum Chordata; class Aves; order Passeriformes; family Petroicidae; genus Drymodes; species Drymodes brunneopygia. The sequence goes on from VZTZ01014615.1 coordinate 78,702, forward strand.
GTAGAGCTCCTTAGTTTGACAGATATTTCAGAAAATGAAAACCTTTCTGTATGGATGCAAAAAGCAATCCCAACTTGAAAATAATATATACCATTCATACCAACAGTCAAGCATTGTCAGTGCTGTAATTATTTACACAGCAGTACAGGTATTAGAGAATTTGACTGTGAGAAGGTAATGCATTCTAAGCTCTTTTAGTTTCCCAGTGCCTTCTGATACTTTACTGTCTCCATGACATTTTGATAAGCCCAAGTGCCAATAGGATCTTTCTATCCAGTTCATGCTTGTATAAAAGTGTATGAACATGCAGAGACTTGCTTCCCTAATAGCATAGGTGAAGCATGTCCCATTTCCTGTTACCAAGTGTATTGCTATCTATAGAGCTCAGCAGTTTACAAATATTGCTACAGCTTCTTATCAGAACTACATCAGCCACAGTATTTCCTAACTGCTCCATATGAAAGTGTTCCCAGGTACCAGGGTGTGTTGAAGAAGGCCTGGGAAGAATACTTGTAAAGCAACAGCAAACAAATGAATAGCCTTCTCTTCCTTCACCTTGTACATCAAGCCCTGCTCTTGTGTGCATTTTCCATGTGATGAGAAATGATCCTGAAGAGCCATGAGCAGATATTGCTGCAATACTGGCCTGCACTGCAAATCCTGCCAGATTTGTCTCTTGTGTCTCAGTACTGTTCCCATGTGCCTGGCCTGTTTTGTTCTGAAGTTACTGCTATACTGAGTGAGGAAACAGTAAAAAGCATACCTGGATTTTACCTGTGACCTTTTCCTCCTTCTGCTCTTCTTTTCCTAAATGTTAACATCAACTGTTCCCTTTTTCATCCCTTTTCAGCCTGCAAACTGTTCAGGAACAATAATTTATTCTCACAACTGTTCAGGGAGGCAAGTAGACACTGTTATCACATTTTGCTGAAAGGATAATTGAAATGCAAAGTTCAATGGACTTCTTAAGGTGATACAATGAAGGGTTTATTTTTAACAATTTTTTTTTAACAATTCAGAGAAAGGAATCTCAAAAGCATTAATCTACTTCACCCAGGTGTAAATAAGATTCATTGACTCCAGACTAAATTACTTTTCTTCATGTCAGCTAGGGAGATCAGCAGGTTGTTAAATTTCACTTAATAGTCCAGGTAGCCCCCTCCAGCACCAAAACCGTCATCCTTCTGTAAGACAGCTGCACTCAACAGCAGCATTCTGCACAAGCTTTACTGTAAATCATTTTGAAAGCAAGTTCCTAGTATAAGTGCCAAGTCTTCTATCAGTAGTCTTTCACTCAGTGTAAACTTGTCTTCTGTGATTCCCTTTGCCCTACTGATGGACTTCTAAAGCTACATGGCACTGAGCAGTAGGAGCACTTGCACAGTGATTGAGCTTGAAGTTAAGGATAGTAACTTCACTCTTCTCACAGATGTTTTACTCCCTTTGTAGCAATAAAACCCCGCCATCCAACATAGGAATAAATCCCCAAATCCTTGAGCTTCTGCATTCCTATTTTCACCTTCCCATCTTATCAGCAATAGAGTAGGGTAGAACTGCAATGTCGTGCCTTAGTTTCATGGCAAAATAACACTAACATGCCAAGCCATCACCAACAAATACCAGCATGCAATGGTCATCACTCCATGTGCTAGCAAAAGTATCAAACTGTATTTGCCAAATAAATTCCTTTCTGAAGTTCACTGAGGTGCTGCTTTAAAAGAGACAGTAGATGGAATATTTTTTGAGCTTGTCAAAGTTGAGAACCTCCAGGAAGAAAAAAATCAAATCATTCCCCAGAACTCAGCAGCTAGTTTCTGCTAGAAAATTGTCATGATTCTGCTCAAAAATTAGCATGGGTTCCTTTAATCCTGGTAGGATTAATAGGAATGTTACAAGAACAAACTCAGCATCAAGAACAGTGTTTTCAGATTTTCATATTATAATTAATGCTTCATAAAATTCTAGGTTACAACTCTGTGGTCTAAATAAATAAACTGTACAAATCTAGCAAGTTGCCTTTGAGGAAAAGTAAATTTCCTTTCTTTCCTTTAATAGAAGGATTCAGTCCATGGATCGCTTTGTTCGTTTATGTATGTATTTCTATTAATAAAATACATTTTAAATTACATTTGTCCTTGTCTATTGACAAGTCATGATATATTGATTTTGGTACTTCAGAGCCTTCCCTTATTTGGGAACAATTTTAGTAGGACTAAAATTGCCCTACTGTTAAACAGAGCCTCAGGAAGCTTTGCCCCAACTTTCATTTCTACTGGGCAAAAAATATACTCCTAGTGTGTCAATAAAGGAGCAGAAACTAGTTTAATGCACATAGGTGGCATCCCTGGCACAATACAGTGTATTGCAAGGGAAAACCAGGACTGTGGCCAGGTTCAGTTTCTTCAGTCTCTGGCCAAAGTTAAGGAAGCATTGCTGCTTCTTAGTGTCACATGTGATTTGTGTGATGCTTGCAATTTACCCAGTCAAGTAAATTTTGCCCTTATTATGGCAGTTTCAATAATGCCTGGAGATATCACAAGTGTGCTATGTACTATCAGCTGAATTTTGCCCTTTATGGACTGATGGGACCAATACGCTAAAAATATCTAACTTGTTTCTTGTGGTACACAGATTTATATTTAAAAGATTACAGTTTCTTCCATCCTGTCTCCTACTAAAGCTCCCTTTGTTCTGTCTTATCTAGGCCACATAAACAGCTTGCAGCCGCTCTTTTGAACTGGCTTAGCTGAACTTTCTGAATCTTTCCTTTCTCAATTCCTAACAGCAGAGTCAGAGGTTCCCATGGAAACAATGGGGTAAATAATGCAAAACTTATTGAAGAACTGCCTGAGCCCAAGCTTTAAGTGGAGCTTCACACTTGAATCCTGATTGTTCAAGGGTCTTTGCTTGAAGTGACCATGTGAAGTGTTAGAGAACAAGTAAATGACATCAGGCTGACTTTGGGGATAAGAATTATAAACAAGCCTACACATTTTTGTCTAGTATCATGGAACCACTTAAGGAGAGTGGTTATAATGTGAGTGATTTTTTGCTGTTATCCAGTGTGTCATATAATCATAGAATGACTTGGGTTGGAAGGGACCTTAAAGTTCCTGGGACTCCTTGTAATTCTAAGAACAAGCATATTTTCATAATTTCCATAGCAACATCCATTATGAGATGGAGCTATTCTGCTCATTCATTACTGCTGTTGATTTTACACAAAAAGCTGCTTTTGAAACTAGCAGTTAAGAAAAAGTATCTCATATTTCTCTGCTCCTCATGTGATAAATACTATTGAGACTGGGCAATGTGACGTCCTCCTCCTTCCAGCCCTTACATTATTCTGTCAGAACATTAAAAAAAATTTATTCACTTATGTTTTTCCATATAAATAATCTTAACAATGGTATCTTCATTTTTTTGCTACTACAAGGACTTGATGTCGCACTGACAAAGAATGAAAAGGTAGCCCTTGCTCTAAAGATACTGATGTTTATAATGCCATACTCTACATCAGAAGAAGTGACAAAGATAATAAATCCAACTTGGGATGCAGGTCCTTGCTGTCTGGGGAGCTGGGCACTGGCGGTGCCAGAGGTGTGTATCTGCTGCTAGGGCACACACAGAACTGTGCTCACCTCACACTTTTCTCTGCAGTGGGCCCCACTTCAAAAGCAGGTGTAAACATCTTTACGTTCTTCAGGCAACCAACTCACGATATAAATAAAGTAGACGATATAAAGAAAGTAGACTTGGGACAAAAATATTTCAATTTCATGAAGTTTCTCTCTTCCCCAGGAAACATCCATCCCCATAGGTGGCTCTAAAGAATGCACTACATTCATCTGTCCTGCCACTGTCCTAAAACAGGGCTTCACTAGCTACAGACCAGAGGTGAGGTTGCTCCTCCCTAATAGGACTCCTGTAGCTGGTCAGAGGGCAGATATGTTCCCGCAAGATGTCTTGTGTTTATGCCAGAGCAGATGTACTTCCTTTATATGGACAACTTATTGCAGTTACGTGGTCTTTTCCCACAGATAGTGGTGACTAAGGCCCTGCTGATCTCAGAGCTGATAGCAGACAGAGCAGGAAGATATTCGCCCTTCTCTGTGACATTCAAAACAGTAAGTACTTCAAGAAGAGATCTGCAAACAGAAATGTGTTCAAAAGACCACATTCCTAATCAGATTCCTACCCTGGATATAAAGAGGTGCTGGAATCCACCTATTCTGTCAACATGAGGTGAAACTTTCATTAGAGCCAGGAGGCAGTTGAGAGCTACTGTCTCTGTGAGTACTACGTTATTTCCAACTCAAGGGATTAAATAAAATAAAAAAAGAGAAAGAGCTGATCTAAACTCTTCCTAGTTTGAGTCTTTCTTTCTGATTATTTACTTTTTAGTCACCTCCACCAGCAAATAAACTCACTGCTGATTGAAGCAAAACCTTAGACTGTAGTGTAACCACTGGACTACAGATGGCAAGGCAAATATCATCCATTATAAGAGTCAGAGAAGGCGTTGCCAATACTGTTTAGTGGTGCTTTAACCCCCCAGGAATTATGTTTTGTGTGGTACTGCAGGCACCTTTTGAGGGACAGTACCATCTCCAAAGAGCTGAACACTTAGTTGTAGAAGACAAGATGAAAAGAAGAATAACTGTGTTTTAAATGTATGGGTTTAGAGATAATAAACTTAAACAAAGCCGAAACTAGAACTTAAAGATTACTAATACCTACATGCATGCATGTTATCTATATCTGAATAAGGCACAAGCTAAACATCTATGTGAGCCCACAGTTTTTTTCTGTAGTAAATGGAAAGGGAGAGGGCCACGTCTGCAGAGGAGCATACAACTCAACTTAAATACGTGTGAATAATCCCCCTCTTCAGGAATAATTTACGCAATTAGTTTTAATTAGACATTACTGCCACTATAGCTGGGTGGGATGAATCATTCTGTTTGACTTACCCAAGGACACATCAGAAATTAATGCTGGAGTTTGACCTAGAGTCATCTGTCTTCCTGGATATCCTGGTTTTAATTTTATGTGCTTCATTTTACTTCCCTTCTCATCCAGCAGGAAGTTCAAGGAGTTGATGTGACCTAAGAAGTAAATGGGAATTAATACAAAATGTTAGTAATATTGAGTAATTTCTGTTTGTATCTGCTGTAGTTAAAGGTCTTTCTCTTTGCAATATTTCAACAATAATATTTCTGGGAAAATTCTGTGGCATTTCCTTTTAATCTGAAGCACAGCACGTTTCACTAAAGCTCTACTTGCTGTGAAATATAGCTTTAAAATATATTTCTACTCAAGCAGGACATCAAAGCTGCACTTAAAAACAAGCTACAACCTTTTGAATTTAGGCATCAAGAGAAATTATCTTTTCTCTCTACTGTTTTAATCCCTATGTGCTTAGAAAAATGCTCTGTCTAGGATTTTTTGTGTGATCCCCCTATGTCCTCTGACAGTTAGAGATCATCTGGTTGTTGGAGACCAGGTAGGTCAACATCAGGCTGGCATATGATTTATGAGATAGTCCACATTATTTCCTTCCCATTCTGAGGAATGCAAATGTCTGGGTGTCAGGGGCTTTAGGGACTGACATTCTTGCCACCCATGTTTACTTCTGGTAATGATCTGAAGTTCAAGCAGAAAAGATAGGGTCTTTTTGTTCATTCTCTAAGGTCCTCTGACCCTGCATTACACAAGGATAGATAGTGAAGTGGTCCTACTGTGCTGACTGGCCCTCAAATCACTGAGCTGCGATTAACAGCAGTCTGTCACAAATTGGTGTTTCTTGGGGTTGTAAGAAGAGCAGTCCTCACATGGGAAAAACTGGTGCAGATTGGTTTCTGGTTCAGATTGAGATTTTCCACGTTAGAGACTATAAAATCTGTTGGTCACAAATGTGGAAGTATCAATTAATATCACTGACTTTGCAAGAAAAGAGGTGTTAATGAAAACTACATTAATACTATTGTCTGCAAGAAGCACAGACAATCATTTTCTAATACTGTGCATGCAGGTGTTCTGGACAGAGGCCTGTGATTCTGCAGACACAGATAATAAAACATCTCTGATTCTGACAGCAGATTGTCCAGCTTCCTCAAGTTCCATAGATGATCACATAGTTTCCCATGATATTTCTTGTGTCAAGACATGTTCCTATATAGGCTTCATGCTGAGAAACTGTAGAGTAGTTGCATGGACAGTGACAACATTTCAAATTATTTTGCTATACAACTTCCCCACCACAACACAGGAAAGAATATGGGAGAGATGGAGGAATTGTTTGCACCTGGTGAGTTAATACAATGATCATTTTGCAAAATCATTAGTCTATGGAACCATACAATTAAACAACAATAAACATTAACCAAGGAAAGGAATAAGAAACTATTCTTCATTGATCTAAGGACTTGCAAGTTAGTGAACTAGGCCAGTTATGCCAATTTTTCTCCTAATTTGGGAAGTAGTACCGCGTTCATAAAGCAGTCAAGTATAACTTCAGGATCACTAGCCACTGAAGACCACTGGAGGCACAACTGGAACAAGAGAACGCATGCACCAATGGGAGGAAATATATGCTAATAACCCTGGGGAGTGGTTATCATACATATATTTCTTCTAAAAAACCTATCAATAGTATGCAAAATATAAACAGGAACTTTTTCTGTACTCAGGATGCATGGTATTTTGGAGGAAATATCCCCTTATGTGTCTGGTGCCACGTAAAGAATGCCTGTTTCTTAATGGTGTATTGATATTAAAAATTTTTATTTATTGTAATGATTTTTGGTAACAGAGATGCCAAGTGCACTGCTCCACTGAAGCGGCTTTTTGCAAAGTGCAAAATTAGAAAAGGGTACTTTCATTGGAAAGAAATATTTTTAGCCCCATGCCTCAACAGAGGAGTTGTTCACTGTGCTGTTCTGTAAATCCTGGATGGATTCTCTGAGAATAGTCAGCTACGTGATTTTCATCTGGGGTCTTTCATACCTGGGAAACAGTGGGCTGTGATGAATCTTGCAGTATTATTCTGCAGGTAATAAAGAGCACCTATGATCTTAGGCTGAGAAATCATGACAGCAAGCCTCAATTTTTTCTTCATTTATGAATTACTACCCTGTTATTTTCTTCCTAGGTGTATGAAGGTTTTATGTTGTAAGTGCTTGGGCTAAAAGACCATATGTTTGTAAATACCTTCATTGCTTTGTTTTCAGAAAATATTCTTATTATAACAAGTATTTCACACTTACGATCACATATTTACTGCTTTTTTGGAGATTTTACATCTTATGAAAGGCCTAAGAAATGCTGCAACTTTCTGCAGAGTTTGCTGTGATGTCCAAATCACAGGCACACACCTGTGCAGGATCTATCATCTCTTTGTGCCTCACCTTCTGCACTTACAACATTTCCATAATTATGGCTTAAAGAGAGAATATATACAAATTATTCAAATATTTGCCTTCTTGTTCCTTTGGGTGTTGCTAATTCCTGACCAACCTTTCCTGAATCAAGCTCATAGCTGTTTTCAAAAGGAGCACTTCTCCAGATACACATCTATTTTGGCAAACTGACCAGACACCATCAGCAGAAGCCACATAGCAGAGTCTGGATAAATAATTGGTACAAAAAGGCTCAGTTGGACAAATAATAATAATGGACATATCAATAGTCTTGGCATTTCAAGTTCCTCACCTGTCTTCTTTGGAAATCATGTTGAATGAGACTTAAGAGTTTGAAAAGATCTGTCTCTTTTCAGATCCCAGCTAACTCTACGATTAGGTGAGCTGTGCTGCTATTAAAATCATGAATGTGTGTATACAAGAGCCAACACAAAACTCAGAATGCAGAAAGCCCATAACTGGCCATAATTTCCAAGCTGCAATTTTCTCAAATACACCACCTACAAATTATCAATTTGGGCTTTAAAGATGAAGACATGTGGGTAAATACATCTGTATATATATTGCCTCATTTTACCATTGAAGTCATGAGTCACACCACTAAAATGATGATTTGGTTTAAAAATCATGAAGTTTGCATTTTTTCTTAGCAAAACAAATGTGTGTCTAGTTGCATTCAGAGCTTTTAATCTCCTTAAACTGAACTTTTGACCATATATAAATGGATCTTATTATTAGTTTGTAATATATCAGCAGAAAAATCTCTAAAAAAATAAAACATCATGTTAAGAAGAAGAACATTGCAGAAAAGCAGTGCAAAATGTGGGAAGAAATCACATGCTAAGAGGAAGAATATTGCATAAAATTTTTGCACAACGTGGGAAGGAATCACAGCTCCTGTCATTGATGATTATTATTCTTTGCAATGTGTTTGCTACACCAAATCTGCCTCGGTGATCTTAATAGTTAGGATCCAGTTTTATCCTCTGTGCCATTTGCATGAAAATACTACAAGCCAGTTGCACCAGAAAGTATTTTGCTGATGAAATCTAAATGTACTGGCTGCAGTTCAAAGAAGCCCTTTAGTGCAAAGCCAGTCCTGTGGCCAACAGTGAAACTGTCATTATGCTCAGAGCTACCTATATATCTTAATGAAGTTAGTGCCTTTCCTGTTCTTTCCCTTTCCACAAAAAAAAAGGGAAAAAAACTAGTCAATTTGAGTAAAAGACAAGGGCACAAAACTGCCTCATTTCCATTCTTTTACTTATTTATGGCACATCTTCTCAATCACTATGTACAAAGTAAAGGACCAAAACCATTTCAGCTAACATATGCAGCAAAGACTGACAGGCAAAGCTTGGTAGTCTTAGAAAGGGATTTCCTAAAATATCTCAGTAGATCAAATAACTATCTTACAATGAAATCAAGGAAGGTTTGATATTTGTGCATGGGAGTACCTTTAGATATTATTATTATGCAAATAAATTTAGAAATCCAAACTACACATAAGCTTAGCTGCTACTTGTTCTTCTGTGAAATGGTAGTTAGTACAGGGTTAATTTAAAATTAACAGGCAAGACTGAAAAAACTGAGATACAGAGTAACAGAATGCCACTGTGCGTTACAAGAGCAAATCCGAAGCTTGAAGGAGCAGAAAACTTTCTTCTCAAAGGTGCTATAAACTGCATAGTCTGAGTGGAAAGAATTGTGCCTTCTGTTTCTCAGATAGGCTGGAGGGAAAGTGGTAGTGTGGTATTTGAGATTAATCACTTGTTAACAAGAACAACAAAAAAATAAAGCCATTTCATTCTGTGCATCTCTGTTAAGTGTTGGTACAAAAGCAGTTTGATACTAGCTGAGAATCCTCTTCAGCAGGCTGTTTTAACTAGTTCATTGAGTTAGCCCTTGCTTGGAGCAATGACAGATGTGAATCTTAAGTATCATTTTGCCCATAGTAAGTCTTGTACTCAGTGCAAATTTCCATTCTAAAGCGGGGAGGCAAGGCTGGTTCACGGGGGTTCAACAAGATGAAGTGCCCTTGGGTCACAACCTCATGCAGAGCTACACGCTGGGGCACAGTGGCTGGAAAGCTGCCCATCAGGAAAGGACCTGGGGATGCTGGTCAACAGTGCCTGAACATGAGCCACCTGTGCCCAGGTGGCCAAAAGGCCAACAGCATCCTGGCCGGTACCAGGAATAGTGTGGCCAGCAGGATCAGGGCAATGATTGTCCCCTATACTCAGCACTGGTGAGGCCACACCTTGAGCGCTGTCTCCAGTTCTGGGCCCTTCACTACAAGAAAGTCACTGAGTGAGTCAGAGAAGGGCAATGGACCTGGT
>VZTZ01014618.1:0-15713 GCA_013400955.1 Drymodes brunneopygia
CTGCCCTGCGCGGCGGGGCCGCGGCATTCGCGTGGGGCAGCGTCCCGCAGCCCTCGGCGCCGGACGTGTCTGGCAGGCCCGCGGAAACCTGGGAAGCGCCTCTCGGTTCCCCCCCACCGCTGCCGGTAGCAGCAGCGAGATCCCAGTGGGATGGAAGGGAAGCAGTGCTCCTGGTGTGTGCAGTATTGTATTCGGTCAGAGGTAACTCCTTGGGTTTTGAAGAGTTGTCTGTCTCGATATCTGATGCTGGAGTTTCTCTCAGTTTTTAGCCCAAAGAAACAGTCTTTGGATAGTAATTTTTTTCTGCCCAAGTGTTATTTAGCTAGTGCTAAAGTTGCCATAAGGATATTCAGAATGAATGCTGAGTGGCATTTAAACCATAAAGAAAGAAACGTAACTTGTGAGAGATAGGTGTGATAAATTAAAAAGAAGTGAAAATTCCTGTACTAGTCAGCAACTGGGAGAGCATTATTCAAGCTGGAGTCTAATATTTAGATACTTTACCCTAGAGTATTTGATCGAGTTGTTCTCCGTAAACATAACTTAGAGACGGTGAAACTCCAGTGTTGTTAATTTGCCTGATAGAATGGTTGCCTGAGAGTTCTAGCAAATCCTAAATGATAATAAATGGAGGATGCCCTCCTAACTAGTTGGGGAGCAGAGGTGATAACATCATAGGTATCACTTTGCTGTTTCTTTTGGGAAATTTCTCAGGTAAACATGCTGTGCCCAGCTGACATTTTTCTTCTGCATATGCTTTCTGGTCTGTTCTTGCTACTTGAAAATGCTTTCCTCAGTTTTCTTTCCAATATAAATGGTATAATATATTCTTCTTAGGTGTTAGTTTATTTGTTACAGGAAAATGAGTGGCTACAGAAAAGGAGTAGAAGAAAATTAAGATGGCACTGGTGCTAGGCTAGTGGCAGGCCGAGTGAGTTCACATAGTTTCCATGATCCTTTTCCGTCTGTCATGAAAACCTTTTATAGGAAGGCTGTGATAAACAAGCCTAGGAATGTCAAAGTCTGCTTGTCCAGCAATAACTTACTGTGGCTTTTTTCTTTTTAATCGTGAAGATCATGGAGTAAAGGTAGCCCCCTCTCATTTATAAAGATGCTTCAAAAACCGAACTCCAAATCTGGAATATTTTTCCAAAAGGTTTCGCATCTTTCCTCATGCTGCTACTTGATTTATTGTCTGTGGTGTTTTATTCCTAAAAGTTTACTTATGTGATAGTTAAATAAATACCATTAAGATGCCATCCTAAGCAATAAATCCACTTGACTCTAGTTAGCCTCTAAATGCTTTCCTTGTATCATTAGAGTGTGATCAAAGTTATGACTGGTGGGTTTCAGCTTTGTGACTTGAGGTCCGTGCATTTTCTCATGTTTTTATCTAGTCAATTTTATAAGTAATACCACTTTGTTAATCAACCATTGCTAATCTCTGACTCATGCTTGCTTGTAAGTCATCACAGTGTGTCTCATTCACTTTATCAATAATTTTCTTCTTCTGCCCAGTCTGTAACTGCTGTTAAGGAACATGATTTTTCTCTGCTTTTTATAGTTCTCCAGGTAGATGGAAAATTCCACCAAGCTATTAGCACTGTTATACACTTCATATAGGTGAAGATATTTATACAAGGTGGGGAAAAAACCTAAACACCGGTTATCTGGATCAAAGTTCACAGGCAGAATGCTAAGGTAGTGTTACTGAATAGACTGCTGTGGTCTGTTGGAAACTTGATGCTGATGGTATTTTAGCTACTGAAGAGTTTGAGAAAGGGACTTCGTAGACATGAAAAAATCTGACAGCTTTACAAGTCCATCTTGAGCTGGTGGTCTGATAAGTGCTCCCGAGGATTCTTTTTTGGCCTCTTTACTGTGAAATGTGATTTCTGCAGTTCATCTGGGATAGGTGTGAAGCACTGAGTAGAGTACTCAGAAAAACTGATTTGATTGAGTTCAGCTCTGGAATTGTATAACTTCTGCTCAATTTCATGTTAGCACAAAGCTGAAAAGATGATAGTGACATGAGTGAGAAACTGTATGTTAATGCTCTTTAGCAGAACAGATGAAAAACATTTTTGGGGCACTTGAAGCATAGTCTTTCAAAACTATGCAATGGCAATCTCTTGAAGGAAATTTGCTTGGATTGATATTCTATTTTTTTTTGTGGTAATGAAAAGCACTTTGTAGCATAAGTTTAGAGACATGTGCAAAGGTAATGCATCAGATTCTCAGTAGCAGGTGCAAAGCCTGAAGTTGACAGTCCTAAATATCACATGACGTTGTATGGAAATTATTTGCTTTGCTTAGAAACATTTTGAAATTTGAGCATGAAAACACCTTGAAATCATCCTAATAGCTTTGATATTGCAGTCTGTTGCAAGCTTTTGGAAAGCCCTTGGAATGCAACAGTATTCAAACTATTTGGTTCACACCCTTTGTTTCCATGCTTTGAAGCACTCTACCTAAGGATTTATAATAAACTAATGCTCATACCTAAAAAATGTTTGCATGGTAGCAGATAATGGATTTTTCTGATGGATATTTATACATTTTTCTAAGTATATAAATATATTTATATGAGTTGATGCTACTGTTGTAGATAAGAGTGTCTAATTGCTAAAAACTTTACAATGGTTTAACATAAGTAAAACAGAGGGAGCAACTCCTAATTTAGAGGTCTTGACCCTAAATTTTTAGAAGTATCTTAGTGGGGTAGCAGTATAGATAAAATACGGTGTTTCAGCTAGCTTTAAGCCTTAACCTTGGATTTTCAAGAAGCAGTCCTAAATTGCAGATCTTAATTCTCCTGTGGTATGCAGGAGAATCTTTGTTTGCTTGCAAATGCACTGAAAAATGTCCAGTGACACAGCTTTTGTGAGGGATGAGAGCCAAAAAGGAATTACAACATAACACAGTGATGGACCTGAATCATCATCCTTTCTCAGAGAGCGATGATGTCTTTTTGCCTAGTATGATGTTAATGAAAATATCACTTTTCCTGTTAACAGCTTCGTAATATTTCTCACATACTGGCTGTTACAGAGGTGTTCCAAAAATGGAGATGCTGACATTAGTTTGGAAATGATAGCTGAGTAGAATTCTCATCACCGTCTTTGTTTACAGGGAGGAGTGGGAGTATGGGGCTTCTAACAGGAGATCTAACTCCAGCCTTCTTTTTTTCACCATCAGTTGTTGTTATGGTATCTAAAATATTAAATCAGAAATGCTGAAATTTGAAGTCTTTGGAGTACTGGTTCTTGTTTTTTATGTGTGTGTTGCTTAACTTGAAAGTGAGCAAGCTGCCCAGTCTGATTGTGGAGAAGTTGCCTTAGGTGAAACTGAGAAAATTGCCCAATCCTATGCAAAGAATGAAAGTTGCCGAGGAGACAAGGTTGGGGGGGGGGGGGTGTGTGAAAACCCAGTTGCTGGCAGGTCATGCTAAAGGAGGGAACTGTTGAACCTAAACAAATAGTTTCGAGAAAGAAAGAACAAACCTGGAAAAAGAAATTTGCCTTGCGTGTCACAGATCAAACAACTACTTTGCAACCTCTTCCCAAATATGTTTGAGCAAGTAAGAGAAGCATTGTGCATGTCCTGGTGAAGGCTTTTTAAACTACTAAATCTGAAAATTACATTAAGTCCTAGTTTAACATTGTAGACAATCACACCTTTACTGAGTAAATATTAACATTTGACTCAGTCTTATTTCATGTATTTATTACCTTCGTCAGAAGAGACTGAAAAGCCAAGATCTCCTGTAGGGCCTTGTGGTTTAACCTCAGCTGATAACTAAGTACCACATAGATGCTTGCTCACTCCCTGTCAAGGTGGGAGGAGAACTGGGTGAGGGGAGAGAAGCTGGAGGAGAGACGAGGTAAAACCCATGGGTTGAGATAAGAGAACTTTAATAATTGAAATAAAGTAAAATATAATGATCATAATAAAAACATTATTGATAACAACGATAATATTAATTGTAATGAAAAGGGGATAGAAAGAGAAGTAAAACCCGAGAAAGACAAGTGGAGCACAGTACAACTGCTTACCCCCTGTTGACTAATGCCCAGCCTGTCACCAAACAGTGATCAGCCCTTCCCAGCCAGTTCCCTCAGTATACCCCGGACATGATTTTCTGTGGTACAGAAGATCCCTTTGGGCAGTTCGGGTCAGCTGTTCTGGCTGTACTCCCTCTCAGCTTTTTGTGCACCTCCTCCCTCACTGGCAGAGCCTGGGAAGTTGAGAAGCCCTTGGCTTAGGGTAAGCACTACTCAGCAACAGCCAAAACAACAGTGTGTTGTCATCGTTATTCTCATATGAAATCCAAAAACCACAGCACTGTACCAGTTACTAAGAAGAAAATGAACTCTGTCTCAGCTGAAACCAGGACAAGTGTTCTTTTAGTGTTAAAGATATTGCTGTTTTATATAGGTTTATCCCACTCACATCACAGACTAAAGATCTAGTTGCCTAGTATCTTGGGTTGTCTAGTATCTTGGTAATGTTGACACAGTTATGCTGAAGTTAATACTGCCTTTGTAATTTGTGTTTCAAATTGCAGATTTAAAAAGTCTGCAATAACTTTCTGCTTGCTTTGTATCCCAACTCCTCAAATTTCTTTAGAAATGGGCTTTTTCATTTTTAATTCAATGTCCTAGAAGCCTGGAAATTAATTTCATGAGCAATTGGCTCCCGGTTTGGACGCAAAGGATTGCAGTGAATGGGGTAACATCAGGCTGGTGACCAGTCACTAATGGGGTTCTGCAGGGCTCCATTTCAGGGCCAGTTCTCGTTAACATCTTTGTCAACAAGTTGGACGTAGGACTCGAAGGCATACTAAGTAACTTTGCCAGTGGCACTAAATTGGGAGGAGCTGTTGACTCCCTGGAAGGCAGAGAGATCTTAACAGAGGGATGGGCACCAAAGTATTACTGGTTTAATGCAGGATCTAAAAAGTACTATAAAAATTAATAATAAATCTATCTTTGGCTCCAAGTTCTGAAACAAAACCTTCCTCACCTCTGGTCTCTGATGACCAGTGATAGAACCTGAGGGAAAAGCATGAAGCTGTGACAGGGGAAGTTTAGGCTAGATATTAGGAAAAGTTCTTCACCCAGGGGGTGAAGGGGCACTGGAACAGGTTCCCCAGGGAAGTGGTCACAGCCTGAAAGAAAATGTTCGGACAGTGCTCTCAGGCACATGATGTGATTCTTGGGGATGGTGCTGTGCAGGGCCAGGAGCTGGACTCAAATGTTCCTTCTGAGTCCCTTCCAACTCAGGTTATTCTCTTAATTCTATGGACCCCAAAATGTTTAGATTTCAGCTGTCCTGTAAAGGAAGAAAAGTAAAGTAAAAATTAAAGCCTCTCTGACCACTTTCCAGATGCAGAGAAACTGAGTTCACTTTCCATCTGTAGGTGGAAAAAAGACAGTGGGAGTAGAGATAAGCAAAAGAGAATGAAAAGTACTATAGTAGGGGTATTCAGTGTCATGAGTGACATAGAGGTCATGAGCGTAGGCTGTGTCCAGATTCTTTTAAGCCATAAAGGAATTAAAGGAAATAAAATGGAACTGTGAATCAAATTTTTTTCTTTTTAATTGACATTTACTGAATCAGATAATAAAAAATTGTTAAAGATCAAAAATAGAAATGGATAGAAGACAGAGTTAGACAGTTTTATGAAGAACGAGCTAATTTTTAGAATCTTGAATATTAAGCTGTGATTTATAGCTCACGAAGTCCCTAAATGCTCATTGTCATGTGCTTTCTATGTAATTAGTTCTGTGTGATCTCTTTTTTGAACACAGCTTCTGGCAACAGCGTAGTTCACTGTAATGAGATCTGCTCCTATGAGGAATCCTTGACATGCTAATTTGTCATCTTCTTTCTTTTTTTCTTCAGTCTCTCACAGTCAAATCACCCGCTTGTACAGTCGCTTCACCAGCCTGGACAAAGGAGAAAATGGCACTCTTAGGTGGGTAATTCAGCTGTACTTGCATTGGCACATCTGCACTGGTGGCTTGCTGTTGTGGGATGACTGCATGTTTTTCTCATTGGTAAATCATTGAGGCTGTTGTAACAAGGCTGTTGTTCTTTCATACCTACTGTCTACATAAAAGGTTTAATTGTTGAACTGAGGTGCTTTAAGTACCAATTGTCTTTACTGTAGTGTTAAAGGTTTGTAGCAGTTAATAGGAGATAGTTCAGATTTGGTATTCAAAGCCTTATAAAAATGTTCAGAATTGTGAAACAACACTTTTATATTGTTATTTCTTACCTTTCTTTATATGTTGCTTCTAATATTTATTACAAGAATGGTTCTGCTGTGTCATCTTTATCCTGGCTTTCATAAGAAAAAAGATCTGTACTTAATTGTTTCTGATATCCAGTGTCTTTTAACACTACTTGGATCTACAGTGCATTTACTATACTTAACTTTGCACCTCTTGTTGAACACCCGTATCTATTAGTATGTTCAACAATAAAAAAGAGCTGGAACCAAGTCACTGTGACTAAACGAACATTCTGTTCTTTAAAGTGGTAGTGCAGAATATTCTAAGATCTTTAGTGTTTGTTTCCTGTCTACTGAAAACTACTGAAGTGAGCCAGTTTCTTACAGCTTAGTCAATTAAATAAAGATGAGTCTTTATCTGCAAAGTATTTTTCGTTTTGACAGACCAAGTCTGCTAGAAAGAGTATTCTCAACCAAAAGGTGACCTGTGGTGATATGATAGCCTGGTGAAATGTATTTCTGTCTGCTGTCATTCTGTAGCCTTCCCTACTCTCATGGATTTTGTTTCCCATTCACCATATAGCCACAGTGCACAGGAAAGCTGGAGAAGAATGAAGGAGAGAGTAGGAAAGGGAAAGGGACGTTACTGTAGCATGACATGAGGTCTGGCTCTTACAGAGTTAGTTTCTATCATAGCAGCTCTATCCCAGTCA
This sequence comes from Drymodes brunneopygia, assembly GCA_013400955.1. Lineage (NCBI taxonomy): Eukaryota > Metazoa > Chordata > Aves > Passeriformes > Petroicidae > Drymodes > Drymodes brunneopygia. The sequence goes on from VZTZ01014618.1 coordinate 6,952, forward strand.
AAGTCAGTGATTCAGGCATCTCCTGAGATTTTGTATGTCATCTTGTAAAATATGACTCCAGGATGCACTATAAATCCGGAAAAGCTATAGGCCTACCTAAAACCAACGTAACTGCGATGCTGGAATCACCTCTTAAAAGATCAAAGTGGCAAGTTGTAAGATACATGCTCTTAGGCAGTACTTTTGGCTTACTGCAATTTCCTTTCCTGAAGGAAATGCGCAGTTCCTTCTGGTGCCACAAATTGCTGACTTCTCAGCATTTAAGTAATTTGATGTGGAATTGTATGGTAAACAGGACTACACAGTGATTATTTTGGGTTAAAAATACTCTCCCTCCCCTTTTGGCTTGTGTAGGTTTTGAAGCTGATGGACTCCGTGATTTGGACTGTAAATTTCTAGACTTGCATAGCTGAAGGAATGACTAAATGGATTGTGCGTATAAAAAATTGGCTTGGGATGGGATATGCAGGAACTTCCAAAAGCCCACTTTGACACTAAAGCAAATGCATTATATAAACTGTAGCATTGGCAATTCTGATGTAGAGATCAACTGATGAGATTGTGGATAAGATTAATACTCCTTATGTTTAAAATTATTTGGAAAAGAACATTAACAGCCTTTTCAAACTTTATATGTGAGTTTAATATATACATTGATAAAGGTGATGGCTTCTTCAACTCCTCCGTATTCTCCTCCAACTGTAAATTCACTTACTGAATCCATAAGGTTTGTATAAACGTCAAAGTGATTGTACTCAGTTTATGTAAGAGGAGTAATTGATTAAATATGCTGTGAATGTCTGTTGCACAATGCTCAGCTTTATGCATCAGGAGGAGTTAGACTTCCATTGTTGCTAATCACATAGTACTTAGGAAAGGAAGTGGAGGTTGTTTGGAAAATCCCAGCAACTGTGCTTATTATGATCCCTTGACTTGCAGTCTTGGCCCCTAAGCATAGCCCACTCTGAAACATGTCTGACTTAAGAACAGCATTCCATTTTTTAAACTTGTTCTGGTACCAACAGAATGCAGACACTGTAAGTTTAAGTAATGGAAAACTACTTCCTGGAAAATAAAAAATGAGGAGAGAGCAAGAACTACAGCTTGGAAGGTCATAGATATTGGTTTCTGAGATACAGATCAAAGAGAACTTGCTGCTTTAAGACAAGTAAGAAGAAGTTATCACTTGCTTACTACCAGCAAACAATTTAGAGGGTATGTCTTCTGTTTGTTTCCTATGAGCAAGAATTATTGTTTCCGTAAGGATGACTTATACCTTTGACTTACAAATCAAACATGACAAAATCACTCATGTGACCATGATTAGGAAAAGAAGTGTTCAGCAGTTCTTTATGGCATGAAATAAATCTTTGAATGTGTATCACCCTTCTGAAGAAGGGCAAAGTTAAAGAGCACATCTCACAGAAGATTTGGTAGATGATGATTAATCCTGGTAGTTCTGGAGCTATAATCAAAAGCAGAAATCTTTCATAGCCAGATGTTTCTATCCAGTGTACCTATGTGCAATTTCAAGGGATGTTGTTTTTAATGAGTTACAAAAATGAAATATTAGAGATGGTTATTGATAAAGACAAAACTTGGTCTTCAAAAGGTTTTTTGTTTTTGCTTCCTTTTTTTCCTTTTACATATTTATTCTTTAAGTGACTACAGCCATTTTTACCTGTAAAGGTAAAAATGTCAGGTTTACTTTCACCTTTTTTTAAAAGTGTAGAAAAAATNTAGGGCTATAAAAGGAGATATTTATCTAAACTGCTGTCTTTGCATGTAACTTTCGTGTGGAACCTCCCACTTAACATTAGTTTCTGATGCACTGGGGAAAAGACAGGTAAAGCACTGGAGAAGCAGTTTTTACTATACAGTAATTGGTATAGCCTGGTAAGTGTGGAAGAAGGAAGGAAGGGCAAATGTTCTGAAAGCTGGTAGCTACAGAGAATAGACACACTGAGCTGTTTATACATGTTCTCATGCTTCTGAAAGCTGTTCACACATGTGTCTGCTGGAGAACTTCAGAAAGGCTCTTATCCCAGGAGAAGGGTAACACGAGGCAGCCAGGCCATCTGTCTGTTTTTCTCAGCTGACTGAACCATCTGGGTCTGGAACGGTGTCAGGCTTGTTCTTAATAGTTCAAACTGATACAGCAAGATTGTAAAACATAAAAGCTAGCTCTCTGAGTGTGGAATTCTTTACTTTTGCTCAAGAAAATGCAAGCATTTAAATAAAACATTTTTAGCTTTATTTAAAATAGAAAAGGCAGGAAGGATATGGGTTTGGATTGGAAAAGACAGGGTACAAGAATAGTTTATACTTGCATCTTCAACCACACTTTATGCATGCTGACTTTTTTCTTTCCTTCCTTATTGCTCATCTAATTATCACCTTTTGGCATACTTCTTGGCCTTATGTTTATGAACCAATTAGTGCTCTGATAGTTAAGCAACTTCTAACATTTGTGTAGAGCATGTGTAAGGATGGAGTTAAGATGAGGTGGCTGATGCAATCTTGAAAGAGGGGGACATTTGTATTCTTTCTCCGTAACTTCCCCAGGCTGCCAGCACCTCATTGTCAGCTGTGGTGCTCTTAGATTTTTTGAAGTTTTTGAACTTCCTCAAGTTGCAAATTTAACAGAAGGATGATTGGAGAGGAGGAAGGTAGGGAGTTTTTTTTATGGGGGATACATTTGACCACCAAAAGGTTAGATGAATGACAAAGCTGATGTTAGCAAGGGAAGGGAGTAATGGAAGCTCTTCAGTAATAACCACTTAAATCTTTTTGACCAACTTTTATAATATACCTTACTGCTTGTAATTATTTCCCTTCTTCAGGTAATTTCTTGTTGCTTATATCCTCTGTGTATCTTTCCTCTACCACTTCTGATGTGCATATATTTGGGGTTTTTTTGCTTTCCATTATTTTACCTTCCCTCAGCTCTAGATACCCCTCCTTATCCCTGGTAAGGGAACAGTGCTTTGCTACCATCTAGAAGTAACAGAAGAATGAACAACCAGAAATGGTAGGAAAAAAGGGTCTTGTAGGCTTCTTGCAGCCTTTGAGATAAGGCAGAACCACATTTACAGTAGGGATCTGCTCTGTGCCTTGGAGGGAATACTCACGCTTAGGAATACTTGTCTTGCTTAGAATCTACACATTCTTTGCTGCAAAGTGCCTCTAATTGTGAATACACTGGCATGTGTATTAAATGGTTGGCCTGCATAATGTTCACACGCAGTTAAAGGTTACTTTGAGTGTTGCATTTAAGTAACAACTTCGTAAGAGACAGGTTCATGGAAAGATACCTTAGAAGAGCTTTGTTGGCCATGAACACATAAGAAGTAGAGGGTATTAAATTTCGTGTAAGTGCCAGCTTCAGACAGGTGAAGTTGGTCCCTAATGACTGCAGGAAAGCTTAGCTTTATAAAATGGAGAATAACTTACCTCACATTTATTTGCTTTTATGGCTGTTGCAGCTATTTCAGTTAAAACACTCACTCAGTAATGTGCTCTTAATAAGCAAAAGTGCTCTACTCCGGTCCTGATAATGACAGGACAAATAGATTTGAAACCTGGGGAGTTATTTGTGGTTAATTGTTAATCTCCTGTTAGAAAACAGAATCAGTGGAGGCTGAAATGCCAAGTGTCTACCGAGGCTAAATATTAAAAGTGATGATATGCAAGTAAAAAATTCTGAAGTATTAGGATTTTGCTCTGCATGGAAGAGAGGGCAGCTGCTGCTTTTAGGTTATGAAGTTGGCATTGACACTGAAGTTCTGTTGTTAAAATATTGTTATTAGGACATAGCCTTTCCACGTCACTGCATCTCCTGCTTAAATCACTAATGCATACTTTGCCCTTCAGCTATAGCTTAAAATGCAGCAGTCCTGAAGGGTCTGGTTAACAAGTTGGTCATGCTAAACAGATGTTAACTTTGCCTATTAAAAATTACATGGACCTGGTCAGAGCAGAAGTTTGCTGGGATAACTTAAAAATGCAGTCAGGTTGCTCTTTAGAAGGTCATACAGTTTAACCATGTTGTAACACATGCACTGTAATTGGGAGTCTTAACAGTGCTGCAGTGGTGACTGGGTGCAAGAAGTGCTTTAGATTACATATTAAACTAGAACATCTTGCTTCCCTGCCTTTCCTGAGCTCGATGGGTGATAAAGTCAGCCAATTTCTTTTTTACCCTGTCTTTAATATCACAGCACTAGAAAAGGCTTGTATATTTAAACAATCTCAAAATTTGTTTGTGTTTACTTTAGTAAGCCAATTTTTTTGTTTCGACCTTGTTGCCAGTTTAGTGAGCGTAGTTTTGAAAAGTAGCAAACATTCAGTAACCAAGTTTGAGACTTTGACCCCAGCTTCAAAACCAGCAGGACTGCATTAAACTTGAAGGGAACTGCCAGTATTTCTGGAGATTGGGCAGGAAATGTCAGGTTATGCATCCAGACAGAATAGGGTGGGGTTTTTTTACAGCTTAACCCCCTTGCTCTCTGCAAAATAAAAAATATGAAGTACATCTTGTACTAACTGATANCGAAGTACTGTTGCAGGGCAACAAAGTACATCTTGTACTAACTGATAAGTAGCTGTGTTCTGTTGTAGGGAAAAAAACCCCAACCAAACCTACTCACTAAGACACATTTGGTATGCCTGCCTTGGTCACATCAAGATTACCCACTTTCCTGTCACTGACAGTCAGTTAGGTTGAAAGAAAAGAGAAAATATGAGTGCAATTCTAATAGGAGAAGGAAGCCTGTGTTCATGTCATACTGTTCTAAAATGTGTGTACAGTACAACTCATGAGGTCTTTCAGATCAGAAGAATAACAAAGTAAGCATAGCTGTGTTTATACTGTGCTGTGTACATATAATAATGAGCAGAAAAGAGAATGGCTGGCAAGAGCAGTGAGTATTTGCCTGTACTGGTAAAGTTATATGTGATGTACAGGTGCCTGTAAAAGTGTAAATTTACCACTTCAAAATAGGAGTACTGCTTGGTTGAAGCTAAAATAATCTGAAATTTGGCATTTATTATAAGATACAGATTTGTTGCAAAAACAAACAAACAAAAAAAAATCTATTGGAACATGCTAATGACCTATAGCATGCTTGGAGAAGTATGGTATTCTTCCAGAATCTGAAATGAGGCAGTCTGGAAAACTTACGACAATTCATATGATTAAGTACCAAAATAATTATTTAAAAACCCTGTCTTAGGTTACAATAGTGTGNTTGGAGCCGTAATTTCTTTCAAAGTGACTTCAGAAGCTTTCCTTTTCTTATACTGCAAATTAGTTGTCATCATTACAGTAAGGTTTATAGCACAAATCATGTTTGTGTCTGAGAAGTGTTGTTAACATGAAAAATGAGCACTGCTAGTTTCTAATGCAATATAGGTTTGGCATGGTCTTTTGCTTTATTTTGTGCCATTAGTCATAAAGAAAACATGATTTTAAAAGTTGCGTTTTCAAAATCACCAACTGCCTTGCTGTAGAAATAGAATTCCATGGATGTTTTACTGTGAATTCTTTCTAAGCAGCTTCTTCTCTGACTTCAACTTTGTGCTGACTTCTTGTGTTCTTGCTTCACTTAGCCGTGAAGACTTCCAGCGGATTCCAGAGCTTGCCATCAATCCACTCGGAGACAGAATTATCAATGCCTTCTTTCCAGAAGGGTAAGCTTCAACAAACTGAGTTTGTGAGCAGGCACAACATTTGTGGTTTGTCAGAAGTTTTCATAGGAGTGAAACACTGATAATTAAAGCACAGAATTTTAATTTACTAACAACTAAACACTTCAAACTTGCCATGCAGTGTCTGTGGGTACATTGTTTCCTCAGCATATTTTAGTTCTCTAATGAGAACTACTTTATAACTTTACAAGACTTTTCTGTGCTTTATTTATTGACCGACTCAAGCTTCTGTCACAGTTTTCCACTCTTCTTCCTAAACTACTGAACACTTTTGAAGAAATTCCAGGCCATGTGTGGACTTTGGTTCTTAAAGCAAACTTGTATCAACACCATTCTGTGTTAAGTAGCATTACAATTAACTGATTTGGTCTTACTGTATCTGATATAGTAAGTGTGCCATTGTAATTAGATTGGCTTTTTTGGTTGGTTGATTTTAGGTTTTTAATACATTTAAGACATAGATTATGACATTTTTTTTACAAATCCAGAGATGATCAAATTTTCCATGTTGTCTCTCTTCATTATACCTCTGTGGATTGTCTTATGGAATCTGCTTTTCCTCTTGAACACAGTTGTCATTACTGATTGATGGAGATCAGATTGTCTAATCAAGTCATAATATCAGCTAAAACCAGGCAGGGCTACTGAATAGAAAGCAGGCATCCTGGGAAGTACTTACATGGTTGGTTCCCACAGAAACTAGAGAAGAGAACTCTTTGTCAGAGAGCAGTGAGCAGTGACAGCCCCAAAGGCAGGAGCCAGGGGTGACAGCAAAGCTGGAAGGAATGATGTACTTGCTGAGGAAGGGCATGCACCTGAACACAAAAAGCAGAGCAGGTCCAGTGACTGCTGTCAGGTCAACCAACAGTCCAGTGCTTGACTGTGGTGAAACTTGTGTCGAGTCAATCCAGGGAATCAGGATCCAGATTAGCAGGATCCGTTGCTACATTTTGGCATAGCAGCAGCGTAGCTCAGGCAGGGGCTAAGGGTGCGGACTTCAGCTTAAACAGACCCTGCAGGTAAGGGAAGGGGAGCCCTCCATAAAACTTCTCACAGCTTCTTATTTTTACACATCATACTTCATAACAGCATGATCCCAGCTTGCAACAGCATAGGTAGCCAAACCCTGGGGAGGTGGGAAAGGGAGAGTTCACGTGGTCTTGATGCTTCAGATATTAATAGTGTTCTTTACTGAAATGAAGAGCCTGTATAAGGTATGCCAAAAAATGACCTGCTGAAATGCTTATGCAGAGAGGACCAGGTGAATTTCCGTGGATTCATGAGGACACTAGCCCACTTTCGACCCATAGAAGATAATGAAAAGAGCAAAGACCAGAATGGACCAGAACCACTGAACAGCAGAAGTAACAAGCTCCACTGTAAGAAATGTGAACCTTCCTATAGAATCAATTATTTTTCCTTCTTCTTTTTGGTTGGGTTGGGTTTTTTTTTCCCCTTAGGAAGAGAGAAAAGGGGCTTGGGGTCTTCTGCACAGCTATTTCCTATGGAATGATATCTTCTAATGCCTGGTTTTTAAAAAAATGTTCTTGGAAGCTTATCTGTTCAGAATGTCAACAATTGAGCCATTGTTATGTTAAAATTTGGTGGAATTGGTTGACTCTTGAGTAATACATATACTTTGCAAAATGTCTCAGAAGTGTTTCAAAATGGTTTGTATTCAAAATTATTTCAAGTTTAGAAGCCACATCCCATACGTGAATGAGCTTTACTGCTTATTTCTCCAGTTATTCCATATAATATAGTGTTTTTTTCCCCACCTTCAGCTAAGTACTTTCTTAAGTATTTGGATGTCTGCCATTCAGTATATGAGCAGAATGCTCTGTCTTGGTAATCAATCTTGGTAATCAAGGTCCCAGAGCACTTAAAATTTCTGTCATATCTCATCTAGAATATAGTCAAAGAGAATGGTAATGTAAAAATGGTTGGTTCTGAAATTAAAGGATTGAATGTATCTTAATGATAATTATTCTTCCATGACTTGGGATTTTGAGGAAATATCCTGCAAGCAGAGTGCTTGTGAACATAAAATTTTTATACTATTGGCAATAATGCTACTCTGTGTGGTAATAACACTTTATGGAACTGAGCATGAGTTTCATGGTGAATTAAAATTCTAAGCTAATTTTCTTAAAATAGTTCACAAGTACTTAGTTTTGTTGTTTTTCTTTTAGATAAATCTATTGTTATGAAGAATAATGGCACTTGAATTCAACTGCTCTTCCTTTCTTTCTTCCCTGTAGTTGCTTTTCGATTATACGATCTAGATAAAGATGACAAGATTTCCAGGGATGAGCTTCTCCAGGTAAATAGCACAGGGCTGCTTTGAATAACTCTGTCGTGATGTTCTCTGTGACTTCATACCCACTTAGAAGAGGGGAGTTGCAGCAGTTTTCTCAGAAGAACAGCTGGAGTAATGTGGTGGCTTTACTGACCTCTGCCTTAAAGCTTTTAGAAGTTTGGGACTTCATTCTTATTTGGTAGGCCAGGCAGATCCTGTTGTTAGTGACACCTAAATATTCAACAAATACACTAAGCCCCTTAAGAACTACGTTCTATAACTTTCAAAGATGCTTCTGAAAGAATTTTAAAAGGGCAGTTACTGAGGTGGATTAGGTTATTTGCCTTATCGTCTATGCATCCTCTCAGTAGAATAAAACTTCTTGAAATTGCAGCAAAGGTAATCAAAGTTCATCAGTGCTGCATATATATGAAACTAGGCTTGTGCTAGGAGTAATTATATGCTACTAATCCTGGGAAGTACACATGGCAATTTGTGGTTCCTGATGTAAGAAAAAGGTTTGCTTTTGACTGGAACTGCCCTCTTCTATCTGCTCAGAAGATGCTTTATTGACTGTGGAGGGTAACAGCAGTTATCACTGGACCATGTACTTTCAAGCTTCCTGTAGGGAACTATCTCAAACAGCAGATATTCAATCAAATGCTGGTATGCTTTTTGGGGAAAAAGGTTGAAGCATTGGACAAAATGACTCATGCCTAGTTCCAAAAGTTTTCTCTTGCTTCTGCCTCTTCTT
>VZTZ01014637.1:0-21846 GCA_013400955.1 Drymodes brunneopygia
ACCTGTCTTTTAAACCGAGACAAGGTAGTCTTATTTTCGGGATTGTGAAGAAAAATGAAAAAAAAATGGAGTTTGGCTTTGGTATTTTTCAAAATACTCTAACTCAAATTTTTACTAGTCTGCCACAACAAAATGTAAACAATGAAGACAAGTACTACTGATATCATTCAAGGAAGTTTTCTCATGCTCTTAGTCCATTTGGTGAAGACATGGCAGGGTAGATGATTAAGTATTCAGGTTCGCTAACATAGCAGATATTCTGGATCTTATATTAAGTTTCTGAAAATGACTCATATTTTTGACTGCAGTGAAGCTAGATCAGTGGCACAGATCCAATCCTCTCTCCCTATATATATCTTACATTGGTTACTAGTTATATTAAAATTCTAGGGAGTGTTTTGAGAAATGGTAGTGGTGTTCTCAGTCTAGATACATATTACTCTGTTGTAGGTATTCATTTAGAACAATAACACAAAACTAANACACTGAATTCCTGAGCTTGCTGTGAGATGGAAGGTCATTAACAGGGCACTTGAGCAGATTGGTATTACAGTCAATTGAGACGCTGAAACATCCTAAATGGCCTAATGCAGCAACTAAGTGCTTCTTAAATTCCAGAACTTTTACTTGAGCAGAGTATTCATGTCTAAAGTGAATTTCCATTTCCTTTAGTAAATGCTGTTTTTATATAGTCATAGTTGAAGAGGCAACATAGTGTAAACACAGCAGTTTGATTCTATCTCCACAGCAGCACTAAACTAATTTGTCAAGTTATAAACATGAAATCTGAGTCTCTGCTAAAAATATATTTTCCACATTGAATTAATAGAAATGACAGGAGTTTGTGTGTTAATATATACATGCACTGTCAATATAGTCCTGTCAGACTAATCACCATGCAAATAGGAATGGTTTCATCCTTTGGGAAGTTTTACCATTATCCAATCAATTCACCACTATAGAAAGGGCAAATTATATTTCACTTAACTTTGTAATGTAAATTTGTCAGGAAAGAGGAAAATACGGGGTATTTTATTTTGTTTATAGCTGGTCTAGTAATAAATTTTCTTTCGATCTAGACATACTTGATTTAAGTAAACATTAAGATATTGTTTGTAGTTCTGTCTGTGTCATTCAAAAGCTGTTAGAACTTTATTTGAGGGACAGTAGAGAAAGCATCTCCCCATGTGTAAATTCCTATATGAAAGATGACATCTTCATGATTCTTCATAGTAAATAAGAGGATCTCATGTAGTTTTAATTGTGAAGACTACAGGTTGAAGAAAAGGGCATCTAATCTGGGAAAAAAAATGAACAGGCCTTTTTAGCCAGTTTTTGTGGACAGATCAGACCAAATGCAGCAGCTGCTGAGTGATAATAGCAAAGTCTGAAGTTTTCAGAATGCTAGCACTCTATTTGGCAATACTGGATGTACTGGCATGCTTACATAGGAATCATATTTCCATCAATTAAAACTATGTTCTTTTAAAAGTTTAAACAGTCTGTGAAACAATATGAAAAAATATCCCAAGGTAGGCCTAGGGTGTCTAGCAAATAACATTTGCTGAGTCTTTCTGTAGCTATTTTTCTGTTGCTAGCTCATTCCTTTAGCCAAGGTTATTGTTTTTGTAACAGAAGGCAAGAGAGAATACATGGCCATGCCCCAGCTGTCCCAATTTACTTAATTTAAGCACCTTTTGAGACTGGGCTCGCACTAAGGCTGAGATTTGAAGTTGCTGAGAGCAGCAGCCCTTTTGCTGACTGTGATCAACAGCTCTCTCAGAGGAGGGATAGCTATCACACATCTAGGAAAGAGCAGAAAAGCAGGTGTATCTTAGTGTCAGTTCTTTGCCTGCTTGTCAGAGAGCTCATCCAATGTTTCATGAATTGCCACTTATATGTCTAACAGATTCCCATACTGTATTTTGTGCAACAATGCAGATCTCAGTGAATGAGTGCAACTATGATCTGTTCCTTTCTTCCAAGTGAAACAAGTTTTTCCTAATTTCAACAAGCAAGTTCTAAACTTGGTGAGCTGCCTTTTTGGGTGCCTACCCTCCCAAAGTCTGTTGCTGTTATGGACTTCACAAGGCTGACCTAAACAATTTGAAAGGTGAAAGGCTCTCATGCTTTAAGGACCAAAGCACAAATCCAGTGATGCACTCAGGTGTGTTAAGGCCACTCACAGGCATACCTAGAGGTAGTGTTGTCAGTCAGACCCTGCTCAAATGTATTGCTCTTATCTGAGGCCATATGTTGCACTAATTCTATGGAAAGGCCAAGACTAGGGCAGAGTCAGCTGTTAATAGCTTTCCCTTTTTGCCCTACTTTCCAATAGTGCGTCTTCACTTGGAAAAGGCAGAGAAAAAGAGCAAGGAGGAATATCTGTCTATAAAGTAAAGTGATGGAAGGAAAATAAAGAAGAGCATTTTGAAACAGCGAGATTTTTGAACAGGGTTTCAAAGGAAGAATAAACAGAAATCCAAATATACACAACATGCTTCTTACAACTTTTGAATACTTGAAGCTCTTTCATATTCTGAAATAGAAAAATAAGTTCAATTGCTTTACTGCACATTTTAAACATGAAATCAATTCATTTAATAGAAGAGTCATACTTTGATTTCTAAATGGTACTGTTCCTGGATAGGTAATTTTGACTACTTATCTTAATTATCCAAATGTGAGCACATTTTGCAGTGGGTAAGACCAAAATCAAGTTCCAGTTAACTTTGTCTTATCTTTAATAGCTTGGTATTCTGAGGTATTGACTAATAAAGATTCTTTTCTAGCTTTCAGTTTTGCACTCTTATCAGTATGTTTATGTACTGCACATTATGATCTCAGTTTCTCAGACTAACATACTAGCCATCATTTTACCTTTCCAGAGAAGTGTTTCCTTTTACTGGGAAAGATAAAGACAGCATGTGTTTATATGCAGAGTGAGACTGATGTGCACTGGATTTATGGCACAAAAATGGATCAGTCATGTCTCCAGTGACTCTACATCAGAGGTATATCAGATATACCATGTCTTCAAAGCAGAATAAAGTGGTCCCTTTCTCTCCTTTTTGAATACCTTTAAATTTGACCAGAGATGCTTGTACCTATGGCAGGAAGTGTAATGCTGGAATTACTAAAGCACAATACAAAAAAGCAAGTGTGTGGTAAATGATAGCTGAAAACCATATGTTCAGACTCAGGGCTTGTTTGGTTGTTTTGTTTGTTGTGTTTTGTTTTGTTGTGTTTTGTTTTCCTGGGTTTTCTTGTGTTTTTTTCCTTGGGGTTTTTTGGGCTTTTTTTGGTCATTTAGTCTCTTGTATGGGATTGATTTAATAGATACAAATAAAACCCTACCTAAAGTGTTTGTGATTGTACCTGTGTAAGATTGGTGGCCACTCCTAGAAAAAGACACTATTTTTAAAATTTATATATTTTTGGCTGTTTGCTAAAAGCTGAGGGAGAAAAGACAGATATCCAGAGTAGGCAATGTTCTATGTTACAACAGGAAGTTTTCTTTATTATATTTGTTTTGTCTCTAACAGTGGGAAGAAGCCTGTGGAGGAAGAGGAGTTTTTTCTAAGGTACCTCTCAAATCAGCAGCCAAGTCTGAGGATGGTGCTGTTATTTGGTGTTTACCAGCATTTTGCAGTTTGTACATCTCAAGTCTAAACTTATATTAAAGTTAGTCTCAAGTCACATCAGTTTGCTGGCATATTATGGCACAAACTTTATTTTTCAGAGGATCTCATTTCAGCTGTCGCCTAACATTCTGCTTATCTATTGATTTTTCCAACTTCCAGGTTTCTGCATTTCTTCCTCTGCCGTGGTTCTGTTGCCACCTATTACAGCTGTAAAAACACGGTTTACTGCTAATAGTTTTTTGTCTTCAGTAATAGATGATATGCCTTAAAGAAACATCATGTTCTTCCAATAGTTTCTCTTATGTCTTTTACTTTATATCTCTTACATCTTTCACTACATGTATTTTTTAAACCAGTAGATATGCTACATGACTTTACTTGAAATTTGGTTTGGATAAGCACTTCAGGAGTTTAAAAAAATGCTTAATAAATAGATAAAAATTATAAATACTTAATAAAATCTTGAATATGACTGCATGTCAGTAGAAGTATTCCCATTATCCTTAAAATACAGTTTCTGAGCCACTAATAAGCTGCCGTATGACAAGAAAATAGACAGAAAAAAAGCTGGTACAAAAACTGGTGCATAAACATTCAAGATGAATTATAGGAAAACATTTTAAAAGATTATTAAATGTCTTAACTATGGCCTTTTACAGTTATTCTGAAAAGACAAGTGATTTCTAGATTTCTAGTTGTGCACAGGGGGTGGGGGTGGTGAAGAGCAGACTTTAGCTCATCTGACAACATCACTGTTTTCAAATTCTAATAGGAAAATTAAAAAACCTTCTCAAGTTACATTAAATCCTATCCCTTGGATGTCCTTTATTTAAACATGGTCATGAAATTACAAACTAAAAAGGCCAGCCTGCTTTTTGGCCAGATATGAGGAATTTAAAATGTTTACTTTGAAGTTCATGTGTTACACTTATTACCAATTCTAAAAAATAAAAGGGAAGAAATTTCCCAGTATTATTTAAAAGCAATGTATTTTCTTCAAACATAACTAGTCAATTTTCAGTAACTTGCTTGTTATTGCTTGTATGCAGCACAGATGACTCAAAAGGGTGCCTAACTTACATCTGATGAACATTTTACTACAGTGTATTTCTGTAAGGAGAGATGGGGAACAGCTGTGGAAGGGTAGGAGGGCCTTTTCTGACAGAACCTAGAGACAGTATTATCAGGAAGCAAGTGGTTGTAAAATCTTTTAGGGATACTCTGGTTTATTCTTTGAGGAAAACTTTATTTTTGTTTTTCAGAGGGAAAGACAGAAAAAATTTGAGGATTCTCCTATGACTACATCATTACTACAAAGTAAATGGACTTTTTTCTGCTGGGTGGGAAACTTTGAGATCAGTAATAGCCAGCAAGAAAAGTCTTGAGATCAAATCTCGTCTCATCTCTTTCTCTGCATCTGGAAATTAGAACACTGTAACCAATTTTCATCATGGTGTGGGTAATGTGTATTAGGTTGAAGTAGCAAAAAATTTGCATGTTCATTTTTCTTCTCTAACCGACTTTCTAATCCTTAAAGCAAAGCAGAACAAATGGATGTCTGCCAGCTCACTGGACTAGGCTAACCAAGCCTGCCAGAGCTCAAGAAGTGTTTGGACAACTCTCTGAGACAGAGGGTGTGATTCTTGGGACTCTTCTGTGCAGGGCCAGGTGATCCTTATGGGTCCCTTGCAGCTCAGGATGTTCGATGATTTTATTCTATGATTTGATGAGTAGTAACTATCTCGTCTTATACAGCCCACAGTGCAGGATGCAGTGATTACACTCCCAGTTTTACAATACATCAAAACAGGACTATAACATTGCTTCTCACATGATATTAGATAACACAACCACTTTAAAACATACCTTACTGGTTTAATGGAACCAAAAGACTTGTGAAAACAACAGTAAGGCAAAACATATGAGTGTAAAGTTATGAGTTTAAAATTAAGCACCAATCAGATCACAATTTGGTTTTATTGATAGGAATGAGTATATTCAAAATTAACTATTTCTGATTAATTTTTGTATTATAAAATTTTCACTGATCTGAATGGAATATGACTAATGTTCCTATTTAATAAAATCTAGGATGAAAAATCTCTCATGAGGGATTGTATAGCAGGTCTCAGTCATTCACTGTCCGATACAATTACCAAAAGTCAAGGTAAGTTTCAGAATTTGAAAAAACAACAGAAAAATAACATTTGTAGATTTTTCTTTCAGGGATGAAGAATTCATAGCCATTAAGTTTATCTCTTTAGATCATGCAAAAAAAAATAAAAGAACTGAGAAAGAATTTTATTTCCTTGTGGATTAAAAAATTATTCATAAAAATTTATGAGACACACAATTCGTATGAAAATTATCTGACTTTGAGACAGGAATGAACAATTTAAAATAAACCAGTTGGAATAAACAGCTTTTACAGAATCTCAGAATGGTGTTGGTTGGGAGGACCACTGGAGGTCATCTAGTGCAACACAGTTCAAGCAGGGCCACCTGGAGCTGTTTACCCAGGACCACGTCCCCATAGCCTTTGAAAATCTCTAAGGAGGAAGAGTCCACAACTTCCTTGAGCAACCTCAGTTATCCTCAGAGTTAAAAAATGTTCCCTGATCAGAGGGATGACCCTCTCTCAGTTTGTGCTCATTGCTTCTTTTTCTGCCACAGGGTACCACTGAAAAGAGCTCAGCTCTGTCTGCTTTGCACTTTATAGCCAGTTATTTATAGATATTGAAAAGATCCCAAAGAAATTAGATAAATTAAATGGGAGAAATAATATAGCAATTAAAAAGATAAACACATATTAATTTCTTGCTGCATTGAAGATAAATTTATGGACTAATTTAATGTTTTTATTTTGTTCTTAAAACTTCCTAGAATATTCTATTGCTTCTAACACTCTTATATATCCTTCTCCCATACTTATAAAATGTGGATTATAGTAAAAAATTTAGTGTCAACAAAGCAGGTTTTGTGCTGTATTTCCCAACAGAGCATCAAGAAAAGACACTATGCAATAGATGAAGTAGAATTCTCAAGCATCATAAAACCAGTTTGTCTGTAATCCTTCCTACCTTAGCACCTCTGGAATGAGACTGAAGTCATTGTACTCAGGCTTTTGTACTGGTGAGTACATAGCCTTTCTGGAATTAAGGGTGTCACTTCTGTATTCATTTAGCTCTTTTGTTGGACCTTTAAAAAGTCATTTTAAAGGCTCTTTGAAGACTAAAATGGAGTAAAACTGGTAAAAAAACGTACATTTTAAAACATTTAAATGGGTCATACACTGAGCAAACTGTTCCTAAGTGAATTATGAATTTAGCAAATTTTCCTTTCTCCCAAGCCCACGTAGATTCTGTCAGGAATATCCATGAATAGACTTTAAGTAGTTCATTATTTTTAATTTAATTTCAATACTTGCAAGGGTGTCAGGAACATATATTATCAGACTGCTGCAAATTTACAGGCTGCTTGGAATATAGAATCCTCTGCCATCTCTGAGAGATTTTTTTCTACTTCAAAACTAGTCAGCCCTGGGCCATGGAAAATCATCATTTTAGAGGGCCATGTGGAAGGAAAGCTCATCTAAAAGTCAAAAGCCTTAGTTTGTCTACTTTGACTATTTAAAGCCTATCTTAGATATCTATGGGATATCCTGATACACTAAAAAAAATCTAACTTATTGTCTTGGGCTTTTGCTGAAGAACCCTTCCTGATTAGGCTCTCTCCCTCTTTTTTGTTCCCCTCTATCCATATCTTCTATTCACTTCAAGGCCTGTGAAGAATTAATTGGGACATTTTTTTGTCACTGTGGCACAGATTGTAACCAAAATCAGGTTTTCATTCTCCTTTCATGGCTCCCAGTTTCTTAGAAAACAGATATGAGATCCTAATCTTATCCCTTTATCTATTTGCAGTTCTGATCAGTAGTTATTTGTTTCATTCCTAGGGTATCATTTGTCCTGTTAGCACTCTTAAAACATGAATGGAAGAAGAATAAAGGTTAAAGAGCTTTCAGGATGGCTGCAAAAGGCAAGCTGTCACCCACATATAACTCTGCATCAGATTATTAAAGAACATGCTCTCCTTTGGTACTTGTACTCAGATATAAAAACCTTCCTGAATGTTTACTGAGCAATTACTCAAAGCAGCAAATGTCATTAATGTAAAACTGTGGCTCTAAACTGCAGAACTCATCTAAGTCAGCTGGTGGTCAAAGTAAGGTGGTAAGATCAAAAAAGGGCCTACAGTTTTACAGGGATTCTCAAGAAAAAAATTCCCTTTCATGTTATTATTTCTCATAATGGTTGAGTATTCTCAAAATGTAACTGCTTCTTGAAAGGTAATGTTCTCCCCTTTAGCACCTTTCTTTAAAAACAAAACAAAGAAATGATGGGGGGCAGGGGAAAATCCCAGGGAGAAGTTGTGAAATCTGTTTTGTGGTGAAGTACATTGTTTGACAAACCCCTGTGTGTGTGGTATTGTTAAAGTGCCTATTATTTATTCTGTGGAAACTAGCAGCACTGTATTTACAAAATATATAGTTATGGACTTTGGAACATTTATTTACTTGGATGTCCATAATGGATCTGAACAAACTGCTGTGTAAGCATGCATTCAAGTGTTTTAAAAAAATGCATATTGTTTACTTCATTGACCATACACAAAACCATGAAGGAAGCACTATTGTTTAGCCAATACTGTTTTGAGGCCATGCCAGACTAATAAGTGAATAGGCATTCATAAGTGTTTCTAAAACATATATCATTTACCTGGTATTAGGAGTGTAGCTTTTCAGAAGTGCTCCAAAGTGTACATTACTAATGTATTTTCCCAATAGTGATTACAGTTAAACACTTGGGATTTTTTTTTTTATCTTTAAGAAAAGGTACCTCTGAAAGTGCCTTGAAAATTTTTAAAGCTTTACTGTGAATACAAAAATAGGAACTGCTGTATCCAATAAGATGAATGTTGTTGTTATTACTATTAAGAGCAATAGTACAGTAGTGTTTAGAGGCTGCAGGTGATATTAGGGTCCACTCTGGTATGCACTGTGCAAATATGCAGTTGCAGTACTTGCAGTTTCTGAGCTGATCTTTACAAATGCCATTTAGTTAACTGACTTTCCTAGCATAAAAAGGTTTAGTCTATCTGCTCATATCCACAACAAAAAAGATAATAATTCTTAAACATTTTTAAGAATCTGCTTAACACATGCTGCTAGCTTAATGTCTGATGTAGGTTTTCATTATTAATTTTGCAGTAATATATGTAAAGATGAGCATAATTTCTCCTCAAGAAATTAATCTTACTCTGAAGAAGAAAAATAATTGCAGTATATTCATATTCTGACATACTAAAATAGCTTCATATTTACTGAAATTAATTAAGTGTTGATCAGATGGTGGCATTTTCTCATGTTTTCTTATCACTAGAACGTTCAATCTAAATTTTTTTTGCTCTGGCCCAATGTAAGCATACTGGAATATTGTTGTTTGGACTTACAAGTGTCTCCAATAAGTAGTTCTTAAGTAGTTCTTCAGTAAGTGACTCCCATCACAAATATTTTCTGTTTTTTTCTAATCACAATACTTCTTGCTGCACTTCAGCCCTTGCTTTTATTAGTCACATCAGAAAATCTTTTTACTTTGGCATTGCACTTCAGAATACAATATCTATGTTCTTGCAGCAACACACCTAAACCATATAGTTTATACTTTCCTTTCAAAATCTCCAATGGACCATTTTGTTTGGAGAATACTTCATAATGTTCATCCAACATTTTCAAGAGAATGTCTTTTACATTTACTATTGCTCTACTTCTTTGATTCTATAATTGTGTTCTACAAATTTTACCCCTTTTTTCTAAAGACAGTTGCAAGTACACCAAACTCAAATACATTTCACTTTGTAAGGGTATGTGTGCAGCTTGTGTCAGTTCTGTTAGAGATATCCAGCCACAGGTTATCCATTTTGAAGTGATGCAGATTTCGTTTGTGTTCATCACATTTTCTTTAAGAATATATACCTTTCAGTGTTTGACCATTATGTTACAATCACAACAGCAAAACAGCACAAAAATAATGTCAATGGATTCATAGCTTATTAAACAGAAAACTTATTTTTGCTTAGTCATGTTTGCTAAAGGTAGAGCTGTAGATGGAGATAGGACTTTTCCATGAAGCTTCAATTTAGTATTTTCTGTTTCTCCAGGCTTCTGCTTCTTGATAGGGAGTGTCTTGAACTAATGTTCTGTATTTAAGCAGAAGTAATTATGCATAAGAGCTGTTATTTGTTGCAAGTACTTTTCTGAGTATATAGACACTGCCTTTCTTTTGGACTATTGCCCCTTCAAGGTTTAAGCCATTACACAGTCAGCTTTAAAGGTGTGATCACCTTCATTCCACCTCTAATGAGTGC
Organism: Drymodes brunneopygia; assembly: GCA_013400955.1. NCBI lineage: Eukaryota > Metazoa > Chordata > Aves > Passeriformes > Petroicidae > Drymodes > Drymodes brunneopygia. Next base: position 10,071 of record VZTZ01014637.1, read on the forward strand.
TGCACACTTTTAAATTTTCCCTTCTGTTCTTACATCTTATCCTGGAGACTTGTGAGACTAGGACCTTTGAAAGCTCTTACCTTCTGACAACTGTCTGCATTTCATATGACTTGTATATTTTTTTATTTTCTAATACTTTAGCAGAGGAATACATTGCTATAGTTTACATTTCATGGAGGACAGTAAAGTACATAAGGAAGGATGGCAAATATGGTACTGTTGTTGCTTACGATTTGTAGATCTTTATTTGAATGTTTTGTTTATCAGTCATCACCACAAATTGCTACACTGACCAAGCTTCTGAACAAATGGGCACAGGTATATCAATAATTGCTTTTTATCCTTACCGTTAAATGACCTCTTATTCATGCCAAATGGTTTGGTTATTTTGTGAAATTCCAGAATAAAATATCAAGTTCATATCTGTTACCTTAGATTAATTTACTCTTTGTCTCTGCATTGGATTAGAAAATATTTTGTTTACATATATAACACATATAACTTTGCTTTATAATGACAGTTTTTGTATAAGACAGTTGCTGATTTATGTCTTTACTTGTCCAATAATAAGAACTTCTAAAGGTGCAAAATTGAAACCATAAACCTGCTTGATTGGGCAAATATTTTTTTCTTAAAGGTTGTTGGTCTAGAAGTAAATTTGTTAATTATCCTTGGGAATGGTGAACCTGCCTTATGGGAGGCTTGAGTGATGGCAGAGAGCTTATTGGGGGTGTCTTGAGAGCCACTTCCTTGACTTCTCCTGTCTCTCTCCAAAGACATCTTGGCAGTGATGAAATACTGGCAGTTTGTGATGATAGTCTTATGAAATGAAGTTATAGTACACACAGTATGGTTCCTTAGTGTTTTGTTGCTAAGTAGTGCTTGTGCATGTTTAATCCCTTCCTTGAAATTTCCAAAATAGAAAATAGACACCTGGAGGGAAGGAAAACTATTCATCTCTGACCTGAAATATGTTTTCTTACATTGCTAAATAAAGGACTACACAAATTCCCTTATTTACACACCCACATTATGCCAACGTACATGTTAACCTTTACAGTTGGCAGAAACTGGGAGACTGGCTGCCAGTTTCTGTTTTGTATAGATTGATGTAATCAAGCATGGCATTGCAGTATGAAATATGTAACAAATGATGTTAGAGTATATCTCACAAACCTGCAGTGAGCATGAAAGGAGTGTTTCAGAAAGACAGCAAAGGGCTTATCTTGCACCTTGCTTTGTCTTATGTACTGGGGAGGAATGTGAACAAGCAATTTTGTTTCTGTGGTGGCACAAGTGTCTGCAAATGAGATCTGCAAATGAATAAAAAAGATTTGTAGAGGAAGAATCCTTAAAAGGGGGAGAATGAGTTATTTTCACATCACATATGTAGATGTGTGTTTTACTAGCAGAACTAAAGCAGGGATGACGTTCTGCCCCTGCTGGAACCAGTGGGACAAGACACCATTAAAATGTCTAATGGGATGCAGTCCTAAAGACAATTTTCCTCAAGACACTTTATATCCATTCTAGTATTCTTGCTGCCAGCAAAACAGCTTTACTCCACAGTGCAGATAACTTTTCAGATCTGTCCTTAACACAAGACATTTGAGACAGCCTCTGTTGCTAACCTGCTGTAGTGGTGCTAAATTCCAGAGGAAAAGACTCAGCAATCAGTTTAACAAGGTGCTGGCATAAGCACAGTTTCCAGTGCAAAGCAGAAGGAAAGAGAACAGATAATCTTTGAAAGAACAAAGCTGTAGAAAACGGCTTAGAAAGATGGCTTTGCACTACCTAATTTCCTTTTGCCACTGGAAAGTACTTCTTCAGTATGGGAGAAGAGCTAAAACAACAATTTGGAAGAGATGTGCATTTCTATCCAACTGAAAGGACTAAAGAAGCTAAGTTTGATACTTGGGGAAAAAAAAGAAGTGATTCTCTTTACACTGACATAATGGCTGTATGAGAAGCTTTGGAGACTATCAGCTATCAGCTCTGGTAGTCTAAAGCTGTACCATCCAAAATGTTTTCTCAGGAACCAGACTTTCAAATCTGAGACATTTAGGAAAGTGAGGAAACTGAGATTCAAGAGCACTTGTATTTAAAGATGGTCTTATTTGAAAAATTAGTCGACTTCTTCTTTCTCGTATTTTACTGTTTTCCAACAGTGCAAGAGGAACTTTAAGAATGTGTTTCACATAGTGCAGTTGTGTTTCCAGAAAATGTTTTTCCTTGTATGATAATTTATAAGGTTGTAAAGTGAACTTTAAATTTAAAGGTCAGTTTTCCTCTCACTGTGGTTCAAAATGGCCATTGTGTAAATAGCAAGACTTAAATTTGAGTTGGTTATTATTTCCTGTTCAACTTGTGGCACCATTGCTCTCAGAGGTTTAGGTTTTTAATTTTTTGGCATTTCTAAAATAGTCATGTTCTGTGACTTGTTCTTGTTTCAGGAAAAGACTGATGCTGTTCTCCCCCTAAGCTGTTTAGTGCAGCATGAGCCTGGAGGAGCAAGTAGAAGACAACAAGCTTTTGCAATCCATTTTAGAGAGTAGTTGAAATATATTCCCTGAAATTGGCAGCTATGTGCCGGCCCCTTCCATCTGCAGGCACTGGTACAGTTGGCAGTTTCCACCCTGCAAAATCAATCATGCCCCTTCCAGATTAAAGACCTAAATAATGTTCATACATTTTAAGAGCATTTTTTAATTTCCTGATATTTATAACAACACTTGGAGAAACTTGACACCAAAATCTGTTTCTCAACTGCATTTGTATTTCCCTCATGTGTGCACACTGATTGGTTATTGCAGGATTGCTCATCAGTGCTGGGCTTTTTGTGTTTTGGGGTTTTGCTTAGTTTTAAGACAGAGGATTAAAGCACTCATTGTGAAAACAAATGTGTATATATATATACATTTATATAAGATTAGTTTTAAGAAGCACTGAATCAGTGCTAATGATTTCTTTCAGCTTTCCAATACCATGTTTTCAAAAGTGCCTTAAAATGCTAACTCTAGCTCTTCTTTTGTTACACACAGCGAGTGAAAAATGAAACTGAAGAAGGAGGTTTTGTGCTGACCTTAGACCAGACATCTGCCAGAGGAGTCACCTAGTACAAGCTACAACCCCATGCTCATAGTTGAAAATGCTTCGGAAAGAAAAGTGCTTAATTGGTTCTGGGCCACTGGATGATTTTCCTCATTGTTATGATCTGCTAGGTATACTTTGCATCAGCAGTATTGTACAGGATGTTGGGATCTGGTCAGCCTCTTCCAGGCAGGAAAAACCTGTATACCTGAAAAGCACTTGACCTATGTAACCAATTTCAATTAACGGAGAAATTTTAGGGTTTAGATCTTCATTGGAAGTTCTTCTTGATGCACTGATATTCAGCAAATATGCAATAAATATTTGAGTTAATAGCCTGATTTATGCAATTTCCACAGAAATTAATTTGAAATATCAGTTGCAAGATTACTTACTCACCTGCTATCATACTGCTTGAGAATAATGTTTATATTCACTTTGGTCAGATTCTTTCCTCTCTGGAGAGAACATGTGGCAACTTCCAGATTGATTATCAATTACACTGGAATTAAAGAGCATTTCTTGCATTTATAATTGGTCTTCTTGTGTTGATTTTTGCATATTTTCACCCCAACTTTAATCCCTAGGCTACTTTTGGTACTTGGCAGTAGTGCCTTATCACCTATGCACTGCATATTTAGTCCCATTCCCTGTGGAATAAATTCTCATATTTCCTTCAATGCCAAGTTCTGTTAAGTGATGGTACATTTGGTTGCTCAAAATAAGCAATTTCATCCTAGTTGAATGTGGGGTTCATGTAAGAAGTAAGTAGAAGTGAATCTGGATGATATTACATCTGTGTAGCTGACTTTGTTAGCTTAATTTAAAGAAAACAGTCTAATTTCCTTTGTGAGTATTACCTTTATCTTGCTGAAACAATGTTACATGTTGAGGAATTCAGGATTACATTCCTATTTACCTATGCATTTTGAACAGTCCTGGGACTGTTGTAGAGCAAGCTGTAAAAATGTTTCTGAAGCCCTAATTACTCAGGATTATCTCAGGTGTTAATTTGCCTACTCTAAAATAGGTGTATGCAAATACAGGGAGGAATATATATGCTCCAGATGCACTATACCAACTGTGCATCACTAGGTTATGTACTTGCCAAACTGAATAATTTTCCTGTAAAGTTGAGAACTCTTCTGCAACATGATTCATGCCTTTTGGAAGCCTAAGGGTCAGCAGCTCATGTTTGGACCTGTTTGGTGAACTGTAATTCTGAAAAATAATGCCAAGTATAAATCCTAGAGGGTTAGAATTGTGTATTCACAAACCCTGCAGACATGATAGCTCTATTACACGATTGTTTAAGAAGCAGCAGATGATGTGCTCCAAGATTGGCTTGGTGAGATTATATTGTCAGATCATTAAACTGTACAAAGGAACTTTGTTTTCAAGTACACCTAGGTAAAACTTGAATAATGTCACAGGTGAAAGCACAGGTTGTTTTAGTCTGAATTTTATCTGATTTTTCAGTTAATTTTTAGATTGTCATGCTTTATTTCTGCTCTAGGGTTTGAATGCATGTCCTTACATGGTTGAAAGGTGTCTACTTTGATCAAGAGAGCACCATTTGGAAAATCACACAACAAAGAATAGGAAAAAATAGTGAAGGATAATGGTCAGTAGTTGATAATTAGCTTCTCTTTGCTCCATATTTGTTGATACTTTCACCCTTATGACTGTAGAGTACTTCCTGGCCCTGTGTGCACAGACTTCTTAACAAAAATCTTCCACAAACTCAAATTCCACTGAATTTGGTGGACTGGGGAAAGGTGAGATTGTGTTCCACATGTCACAGCTTCAAAAGTAGTTAGTATTAGAGTCATGAGCTACTAGATTTAGTAAATGATTTCTAATTAACACAAATTTAGTTATAAAACATGGCTTAGAGTCTTAAGTTAGAAGAGACCCGAGCCTTTATCTACCAATTCTCATCTCCCTGGAGGTCAACATAATTTCTACTGGAGTAACACTAAAATTCATTTCTCAAGACAAGAGAAACATGAATTTCACCACGAGATAAACACTGATATTTTGGGTCTAATCATAAATACAGAAACAATCATGATGTTGGTGAAATCAAATAGAAATACTGCAGAAATTGTCTTTTTTTTTTTTTTTTTTGGTAAGTCAGATGCGTGGGAGTATATGGCAGGTTTAACCCATCTTTAGGATCTGTGGTAGCATCTTCAGATTTATTTACCTGGTCCTGCTGCTGATCATAAGTGGCTGTATCCAGTCAGACCAAAAGTTTTCTGTATCAAGGAACTCTCTTCAGTTTGTAAAAGGAATTTAAATTTTTATGGTCCTTAGTAATGTTTTGTTTCACCCATTTGTCCAGTTATTATCTACCGGCATGCACATTTATAGGAAATGTTGCAACTATTTTCTTACCTTCTTTTAAGAACAGTTTTGCATGTCTCATTCTTTTTGCACTTAAAAGCTCCCCTTCAATTTATATGTGCCTCAAAGATTGCCTTGCAATGTTGCTGATAATGATCTTTTTGAAGTTTTAAAAAGCATCCATATAATATTCCCAGTTGCACGACCTATCTGGGTTTTTTTTTCATTTGTTCTTGGGCCTTTTACTCCTCAAGAAAAGCATGTTGTCACTTATGGATGAAAAAATAAGCAGCATTTTTTCCTTTTTATTTATTTAAATTTATCTTTTAAGATCTTTTCAGATTTCATTTAAAGCCTTCTAATAGACTGGACGTTTCTACCTTGTACTTATTTCTTAGGCTTTAACACAAGACAATGAAATACAGGAAGCAAATAGGGCAGGGGTGAGAGAGAATTGGGGCACCAATTTGTAAATGGTCGTATTTCTGACAGAAATGTTGATAGGTCTTTTGCCAGCCTTGAGAGCCACTTGTTGTGGTGGCTCCAGTTGTCTTGCCTGTGCACTTACAAGTGTCTGTTAGTCACTAAGATGATACATTTCTTTATCATGTGTATGATTATAAACCATTATTTTGTGAGAGAGGCCCTATGCTTTTCCTAGTGTCTCAGCTGCTCTTTGTAAAAGTTCTTCTGTCAAGAAATTCTTCAGCCTTGTACAATAATGTATCAAGGTGGTAAACTCTGACAGCTTCAAAAGCTAGGTTTCATTTCATAGGGGCTTTTAAGCTGTCTTGGATACGTACCTGGCAGACGTCGCAGTCACTGTCTCTCTACCGTTTTCCTCTTGTTTCTTTCTCACATGCCATGAAAATATTTTCCTTTAAGTATTTACATAGTAACAGTCTTCCAAGTGATTTTTTTTTTGTTAGAAACAGCATTTTAATGGGTAATTGAGAAGGAACACTTTCTTTCTCATTAGACACTGAATAATTTGATCTCTGGCTAATGTATTTGAAAAATAATGTTTCAGTGTGTCATGATAATAATAAAGTATATTTTTTCTTCCACAGGGTTACAGTTGTTTACACATTTTACTATCTCTTGAGTAGTATGATATAAAGTCTTTTTATTGCAGTTTTGTTTGAGAAGAGTTGAGCCTGTGAAGGAACTGTCAATCAGCATATAGTCATACAGTATCTATTTCTGTCCCTGTTCCTCCTAACACAGAGGGCTATTATAGTCTACATTACGGCACAGGTACTTTGGATACAGATATCCTTGAGGGGCAGGATTTATTATGAAAGAGGAGAATCAACATAACATGAGAAATAGCTTAAATAGCTACATTTATTTACAAATTCTGAAAGTTAAGTTGAGTAGAGGTTGCTTTTACACATTGAATTTTTCTGTCTACCAACACCTTTCTTTTGTTTTATACCTGAATTTCCAAGCAAGGCACTTCAAATGAGACTATCAATACCTTTTATAATTGAGAGTATTTAAGGAAATATTGATGTTATATTCTTTGTCTCATAGGCTGGGTCTTTGCCTGGCTGAGGTTTTGCCTTTCAGCTTAGTTTACATACTCTGGCACAGAGCACTTTAATATTGGTGATGGGATGTGTGCCTTGTGTACTCCACTGATATCTACAACGACTGCGAACCTATTCCTGAGGCAACTCCTCCTCTTCCATCCTTGTAATTACAAATATTAAATTGAGTGCCTAATGCATCCTTCTAAAAAAAATTAAACTGAATAAAAATTAAACTTACATCTCCATTGTTTTAGTTGTGTCTTAGCCAAGAAAAAAAGGAATTAAACATCTAAAAATTGAATATACTAGTATATATATCCATAATATATTAGTATGACATTTTTAGCCTCGTATACACATAAATTCCTGCATGTAGAAGTTTGTATTTGTTAAACATAGTGGATGCACTCTCTCAGTGTGAGTTTGGTACCTGACTTTTGGACTCTCAACAAAACACTAAAAAAACATAACAACAACAACAAAAACAACAGCAATAACAACAACAATACTATCATAAGTTTTGAATTTGCCTACCAATAGTGAGTCTGAGGAAGTAGGAAAAAAAGTGTATGGAGGTATTCATCATTAACTTTCTTAAAAATATATGAGTTTGAAGAAAATTACTTTGATTTTTGAAGTGTGTATAAGTAATAACATGGAATTACTTTGGCAGAAGTAGGTAAGTTTATTATCAGCTACAAAATTAAGCACCATGCATTCTGCTATGTATACATACTATTAGTTATGCTGCATCACATCAGTCAGAATGGCAACATTTTTCAGATTCTTCTCTGAAAGGTAGAGACACACATTCAATGAAAAAGGCAAAATATTACTCATCGGAGAGGAGGTTTAGCCAGGAAGGAATAGCCCTTGTAAAATCTGTCCCTAACTTACTGCAGATTTACAACCGCCATTTTCCAAAACACTGATACTGTTTTTTTCCTTGTTTTCTATGCATCACTGTATAGTTCTGCTTACTAAATATTCTCTTTAGAATTGTAAATGCAACTGTAATACAAAATTTCTAACTGTTATAATTATGTGCACCAACTTCTAAAAATTTTTGAGTCTGGCTATGTTAGCAGTGATGTGCATAGAGAATACTGTGAAGTCAAATTTAATTTTTTTCTTTTACATCTATCTCTCAACTGCCTCCCAGACTGTCCAGAAGCAGAGTGCCATGAAACACCTCAGTCAGGTACTTGGATTTACTATTCTAAAAAAGCAATCTATGTCTCCTAGAAATTATAATTTCCCCTGCTTCACAAGACACTGTATGGGGAGACAGCTTTTTACTACACAGGACTTTTCATATACTCCTCTGCCAAGGTACTGGTAGCAAGTTTCCCTTCTCCTAAAGGCCTCGCTCACTTCTGTTTATTTTACAAAGAGAAATTACCATGTATTCATGTCAGCTAATTCTCAGTTACGATAGCAGCTTATGGAAAAAGAATAGGGGACAGTAATATTATATTTCTGTAGTATATACTGAAAATAGCAGAAAAGTTTTTTGATAGTTGTGCTTTCAACTAAATGGCTCTTAGATCTGTATGAATAGACCAATGATTTAATCAGAACATAACTTGTGATAAGTGAGTTGCTGGTGTGAGTATTCCCACTTAAAAGTATGTTACCTTTCAGCTTTCTGTACCCATTTCACAGATGACAAGACATTCCTCAGGATAAACAAAGTTTGTAGAATACAATTTGAAGTGTTTAAACTTTTGTTTGTGGCAGTAAGAGCTCTATCATTCTTAAGGTATATTTCAATGTTTTAGTCTGAGGAAAGTCAGTTATAGATATTTTTATTTTTGACAGTGAGTAAAATAATAGCATACAAACAACAGCTAATACATCAGCTGGAGTTAATTTTCAAAAGAGAATGGCTTTGAGTTGGAAATATAGGCTTTCATTAAATTCTCTTACTGCTTACCACATTTCTATCAGCCACACTTTCTCTCTTCCAGGAAGGGAACATACCAAAAAACAATGAAACTTCAACACTTCTTCAAACTGAGAAATGCTTATTTCTCAGGTCAATGTAGTCCTTTGGTCAGCTCGGAGACAACTTAGTGTTTAAATGATTGAGATGGGTTTGAAGAAATGACCTGGTTTTCACTGTATGTTCCAGAGGTCTATGTGAATAATTTCAGAAGTCTTGGGTTTCTAAAGTTGACCAGGAAGGTAGCCATTGTTTCCATAAATATTTGTGATATCTGACTGTCATTTATTTGGCATTTGTTATTGCTGGTGATACCAGTGACCACCAAGATGGCAAAATCCACTTCAAGCTGGATTTGCATTGATTTGGAAAGGTCTGGACTGGGTCATGACACTTCTAAGTTTATTTTTTTTCCTCTAAGATTACATTTAACTCCTTTCTGTATTGATGCTGAAAAACTGCCTTTGTTTTACAGATGTGGCTCTATATTCAAAATTAAAATTCTCCTGTCACTTTCACAATTCCTCTAACAATGCTGCAAGCCTAGAGAAACTAGCACAGAGCCCTTAATTACTCCTGTCTCACACTTCTTTTTGATAACTGGGAAACATTTGCTGTCCTGCCTGTCACTGAAGCCTGTGAACACATTCAATTTGATTCTCCCTTAAACAACATTAATATTTTATGTGACAATATCAGTTGATGCAGTCCTTGATTCTAATCTCTTTTGTTAACCTAACTTTTTGAACATGCATGTTTTTTCTCCTGTTTTTTCACTACATTTACAAAACCCTCTTTCCTCCTTTGAAGTTTCATTTCCCATGCCCCATTTATTTATAGCAAATTATTAAAAACACTTCTGATGAGCAGCACTGTATAGTTGCTACTCTGTTAAGGCATCTATCTATCTACAGCCACTTTATTTTTCATTTGCATGAAACCTTTGGGTATTGTCAGTTCCACATGACAGCAGAGCAGCCACTAGTTAGGTTGCAATGATTGACTGCTACTCAGAAGATCTACTGCAGGTTAATGCTGTTGCCTTGGTGTTTGCATTCATGCCTTGGACAGACTCCTGCTTTAGTTCCTGAATCTTTTCTCAGCATGTTTTCCTTCTTTCAATTATGCCCAATTGATGCATTTGTCTGACTGGAGTGTTGCACCTGTTAGGACTGGCCTTTGATTTTAAATCTTGGGACTCAGGATCACCTAACAACCACACACCATCCTTTCAAGGATTTTGGGGCTAGTGTTTTTCCTACTAGAGGAGGGCATTCAACAAGGACATGACTCCTATATGTTACTGTAACTTATATAATTTATTTTAATGCCCCCTAGTAGAATAACTTCCTGTAAGCTATTACTGGTCTTACACATTTCACTTATAAACAAGCTGCACAGTACCTGTACACTATAGTGAAGCCATGCACTAACAAGCAAGAGGTTGCCAGGTATGAGCCTATTTCTTTCTGTCTTCTGTTCCCTGGCTTAGTCTACGCTTTGGAAGACAGCTGGGAGATATTTAATATCATTTTCACATGCACTTCATGTGAGTGAAATTACTCTGAAAGGTTATTGGAGGTCTACTTAAGCAACTGAGAACATTGTTACAAACTGGTTCTTCGAGCCACCTCTTGGGAGTGGGGAGAAGGGGGTTTGCAAAATAAAATAATAAAATGGTTTCCCTGTCACCTTTGATCAGTGTAATGTTTAGTGCATTACATAAAAATGGTGTCAAATTTACTGCTGCTGCGGATTTCACCTTTAAGGATATTTTCTTCACTGTTGGAAAAAATAATGGATTTGATAAAGTGCCTGCATATTGAATGACTAGAAATGTCTTACTGTTTGTCCAAACAGCGAAAATGCAGTAGATGATTGAAAATTAAGCTCTTCTCATTGACTTGCTGCATATTTGATTGACTTGCTGGACAACTGTTTGATAGAAGAGCATATAAAATATCATCACTCTTACAAGTGGGTCTGAAATTTTGCAAGAATGACAGGTGCTGGCAAAATGGCTTTACTAATCAGACCTACACAATAAGAGCAACTAAAATGCACTATGCTTTTCAGTTTCAATAGAACAGACTTTTTCCTGAACGAATATTTGTGGGAATTAATTCATGTCTGGAGTTTTTGCGAGAGACAGAGACCTTGCTGCCACCTCTGAAAAAGCAGAGAGCCAAAGAGAACTGAATGTAAGGTCTGTATGGGATGTAATGATTCTTAGTGAAAGCAATACTTACACAGTTTATGGAAATGTGGGCTTAAATAAGCTGTGATCAAGAATAGTATGACTCCATGAACCAGATTGCCAGAAGGCAAAACTGAGAGTCAACTGAGATCCATAGAACTGCATCTATGCATTTCCTTATTATGGGTGTTTTGCTCTTTCTTCCTCATTTGACTGCTTTCCCACCACTGCAACCCAAATTAAAAAAACCACATGATTAAAAAATAGTACTTCCCTCAATCCTTGAATATTAAAAAAAAATAAATGGCATATTGCTTTTATTTTTCAGGCAGAAAAAAAAAGATGCCCATGGAAACAAATATTTGAAAATAATCTAGTATTTTAATTGTCCATCTTCTCTTCTGATTATAATTTTAAAAGGAAGAAAACAGGAATAAGGGTGTGCAGAGATCCATTGCAACTGCAAAAGAAATTTTTAATTTTCAGAATAGTAAATCTGATTCTTTTCATAATCATATTAGAAAAAATGTTAGTATTTTAATTTTGAGATGTGAAGCTTCTCATAAGCTCTTTAGGAAGCCCTTTTGCTTTGACTAGACATGACCAGGATGTCTAGATAAACTTTGGATTTGTTGTGAAGAGCTAAATGCTAAAGACTGT